>QFDD01004891.1:0-17577 GCA_006871305.1 Vachellia collinsii | reverse complement strand
TTGAAAGTTATCATTGATAGTCTTTGTTTCAGTGCTCACAAATATTCCACGCATGTCAAATCATAGGAAGAAGATATCATTTGATGAGCGAAAAGATATTGAGTGGAGGAGTCATTCAAAATGATTTCTCTTTGAATCACCCATTGGCCAGCACTATTCGTGAGAAAAGAAATTTCATTATACAGCATTGATCTATAACGTTTGACTACATATATATCTAGAGAAGATAATAGTTGTCTTTAACTAAATGATATTGACATTGATCTTTGATATGAACCGCCTCATGGTTGTAGCAATGTTTTGTTCATTAGTTAGTTAAGATTGACTCTATATAAAGGTCTTAATTTATAGGTTAAAAGTGTGTCGGATAGTTTAATTCTTACGTTGAAAGAGGTTAACTGAGATAATCTCTCATACAAGTTCCCGAAGGTTTTGAGATTGTTTGTCATTCTTCAAGAAATGATTTTTTTTGGTGATAAGAAAGGATTTGAATATCCTAAAGAGGGTTCATTGTATCTCCTTTTCTATAAATTGATGAATGAAACTTCATTATCTTTGTTCTTCTTGCATAACATTCTAGTTATTTCTCTTTTCCATAAGGTTCAATTATATTTTAAAAACTCTTTACACGCAAGCTTTGTATATGGCAATAATGAAGTGGACTCATTTTTTTTTTTCGGTGTGGAAGGAACCACTTTAGGACTTGACTAATTCGGATCGAACAGGGTTGGGCCACATATGTTAAAGCTTTTCTAGCGCCAGTTTTCTCCATTTAAAACGCTTGAACTCAAGACCTTGTTTAAGGGAAAAGAATACCAAACCACTCAAAACCAACCGACGTTGGTGAATTGGACTCATCATTGACCTCAACTTCGTAAAACCGATAAACCCACAAAGGCACACTTATCATCATCATGGGGACAGCCACCAAGGAGGAGCGATTTTTATTTTTCTCCTTTTTCACACATTAACTCCACCCTGATATCTCATCATCATTGCATTTGAGCCTATACATCCTCAACATATGTGTGTGTGTAAAAGCTCTTTTTTGTTTCTTTAACAAGTTGAAAATATGATTAAAAAAATAAGGAAAAAAAATTCAGGGAAAGGGTGTAAGCATTATTATTTGTTGTCTCTGTAAGCAAAATAATCTTGACGCATCATAAAAAATAAAATAAAATAAAATCTTAACATACACTGTGTGTTCATTTTTAGGATAGAGGTGGTATCTTCGAAAACCAAGAGATGTTCATGTAATGGTGCACCCACATGTAACATTTGAAATTCCATTGCTGCAACTAATTAATAATGATTGCATAGAAGATCTTATTCTCTTTGTAAGGTGTAAAGTTCAAGCTTTGTGAATGCAAAACGAAACAAACAAAAAATTATTTTGAGAGAGCTATATACCTTATTGTATATAATTCAAATATACAATGAAAAATAATCATCGTGTTGGTAATCATCAGCAAAAAAAAATTCAGCAACATTTTATTATAAACTAGTTGGTAATTAATTCAAATAGTTTCCAAGAAAATAATCATCATGGGCTCTCCTAGAGTTTATGTTTATAGGAAGGGGGAATTACTATAAAGTTCCATGTAAGAAAATTAATATCAGAAAAGTCCCAAGAAGTTGTCAATGCGAGTTACTTGAGTTGTCAATTGTAACTGCTTGACTTGTCAATGTGACCTTTCTGATATTAATTCTCTTGCATGTGATTTTATAGTAATTCCTCCTTATAGGAATGTATTTTTATTCATTATTTGTGCATCCGTGCGTGTATATGTATGAAACTAGAACATCATGGTAGTCAAATGTAATTATTTCATATAATTCAGTTGAAATTTCAAATCAAAGTTATCAAAATAAATTCTTACATAAAAAACAGGGCATAATTCTGGAGGTGATAATGTGATTCATTTAATGATTATCTTCTAGTCAATACCAATTAATTAGAATGTAATCCATTGTTAGTAGAGTTAGTTGTTAGTTATTTATCACTCACTTAATGCAAGACTCTAGTATATATAAAGAGCCATACTTTTTTCTTTTTTGGCTAAGCACCAATGACCGGCAATCATATTCAAGACTATGTCGGTACTAGATACAGACATCTTTACCAGTGAAAATTTATATATTGATTCACAGCATATATAATATAAGTAGAGAGGTTGAAGTCTCACCTCATATAGGATGTCAAAATAGTCGTTTCACCCAAGAAAGATTACGTTATTGAATTGTTGATGTAATAATGCCATTGACGATTTATAATTTTCATCTTATCAAACATTCATGTTTTCTTCATTTTGTTCAGTTAACAAATGATATAAAATTAAAATCCTTGTTTCGTTGTGAGCAATATGAATTAATTTAGCGTCAACATTAGTATTTGTATCCCTTGATCAATTATTCTCTGATTCGTAATTAAGGAGTTAATTAGAGTTTGAGATAATCTAAATTGGACAACGTTAATTGAAGCCTATAAAAATCAAAATTACTTTCAAGAAGCATATTAAAAGTTAACAAATAAATCACCTCCAAACCGAATCCATATTCATGAAGCTTGCATTTTAGATAGCCAAGTAAAGGAATTATCATATTTAAGAGATGTTTGTTTTTTTGTCATTTTTCGCCTGATGATTGGAACTCATGCACTCAATATTCACTACTACATCACACTAATTACGTCCATTTTTTTGTCTTTGTACATCTATTTTTGTGGGTACATCTTTATTAGAAATATTGTAAGTATTTAGTTATAACATCCATTAAAAAATGAATGTGAGAAGTAGGGATGTCATGTCTATTTTCAGTCAAACCGGATGTGAAATCCAACTTCTCATGTATGTTTTTACGAAAACGGATGTGACAAAAATGGACGTCACATCCCCTGGATCTCACATCCCTTATAGGCAAGAATGGATGTGACATTCAGGACTTCTCATGTCTGCTTTTCTTAGACACTGATGTGAGATGTTCTACATCATTTTTAAAATTTATATACAATTTAAACTAATCTAAGAAACTTGCTTACAACAAATAACAAAGAGTTATACAGTAGATGTGAGTTGCTACATAAATTAAGTCTCAATGGACAACAAACAATTAGTCTTCAAAACTAAGTCAATTTCAAACAACAAAACTACTAAACCTAAACAACTAACTAGCAAATCTTCGAATATTAGCACTAAAAAAAAAACACTTTTAACATTGATTTTCAACGGCGATTTATTTTTGTCACCGTCGAAGTCTTCAGCAACAATACTTTCATTGGTGACTTTTATACTTTTTAGTCACCGCTGAAAGTCAATTATTTTGTAGTGTATATTAGCAATTCATAATTCATTTGTTATGTATTAATAAACCTATAGATCTCAACTTAAAATTTGCTTGCATGTTGTAGAAAAAATTGTGCCCATAAGGAGAGAGCTTTGAAGAAATACCCAAAGCAAACGAGAGTAGCATTTGAGGTGGAATAGAACTGTCGGCATTGTGAGTACTGTCCAAGCCGAGGTAACAGTTCGAAAAGATGAGACCTGGAAGGCATGGGGATGACGGCGACGATGAGAAGCTTGAACAATGTCATGAATGGCGCATGAGAAGTGGAAGAAAAGATGGGACCGGACACGAAGTGATAGCGAGGGCGAAATGGTTAATCTATTTGATGAATATACAGTTAAGCAAATTAATATTGTCATGAAAGTTGACTGACTTAAAGTGGTCCACTAACAGTTGCTTTGATGATAATGAAATGAAATGGTCATACAGTTTTTGCGCATTAATTATTAGCTAATTATTTAATCCCCATCCAAAATCAAATGTTTCGATCAAACCTAACATCTTCATTGTTGATAACTTTTTCTTCCTTCCTATCAATAATCAAACGTCAGTGCCCCAAGCTGCTTTAGTTCAATACATAAGGATTAAGGTGTAATTTTAATAATAATCAAGGTTTTTATAATGAACGTTTGGAACAATAAAATTTGTTTGGGTACAAAACTAAACATAAAATTTTTTGAATTAAAAGGGGTAAAAATACTATATCCGTTAATTAAATCAAACGTCTGTTACGGTGGGCCCACATTTATGTACATGTGCTTGCCATCAGAAGCAACCAGGCCTCTCTCTTCAGAATGACCATAGCTAAGAAGGAAGGTTACCTCTGGGTAAGGAGGGAGTATATAAAGGAGGTACAGTCGCCATTTTAGAGCAAAGCTTGTGAAGCAAAGAATTAGAACAGAGAGATCAAAGATTGGAAAAGCGAGGCCTCATTTAACCACTTCTCCCCCAGTATCAATTTCGACTCCCTCATGTACACCACATTGACACATCTCTCCCCCAGAACTTATTATAATGAAGCTCAACAGTTGAAACAGAGAGAAGCGTTGCTGACCTGTACATGTGTGTGCCACATTTGCATCCATATCAACATTTTTGGTCAAAACATTCTCTCCCCCTCCAACAATGATCAACTTTATCAATCTTAATAGACTTGTTATCTTTCCACCATAAAACGATCTTCATGTATAGTTTTGTACTTACAGCAGCTTTATGGTGACTGACGCTCATTATGGAAAATTTCTTTGTTCATTTACTCTATACAAAATGACAAAACATACTGCATATATAGAAAGAGAGCTTCAAATTAAATATATAAATCACACCAAATAATAAATTAAAAGAAAACTTTAACGAGATATATATATTCTAAAAAACATATAGATAAAATGAAATCAAATATAAATTGACATACAAAGATGTCATATATGTTTGAGTGAAATTTAAATTAAATAGAATGATTTGGTTTATTTATCTCCTATAAACTGAGCTATACGGAAGAATTCTCTTCTATTAATTTTGGTTTATAGCTTTAACTTCAAGTGTTAAACAATAATTCAGCTACAATAATCTTCACATATAATCAGATTAAACAATATAAATTTTCCCAATAATTAGAAAAACTATTCTAAGAGCTATGAACTATTAAGTAATTATTGGACAAGAAATTAAAATGACTAAAACTCCCTTTTAAAGATCCAAGCTCGTGCCATTATCGTTGAATTGGAGAATTATAGAGTACTAGCCAAGATTTGCCATAAAAAATGATTCCATCAACATTATGCTACGGGTGAAATGGAAAAGTTGATGATGCTGCGGGAGGAAGTGAGAGAAATGGAGAGTGGAGATGGTGCCTTGAAGATTTGCAGCTTGCAGGTCTGGGTATGTGTTGAAGATCTGTGTGGGTTGCATCAGACAGCCCAATGCGACTTCGAATGGATAAGAAGAGGAAGAATAAAGGTGATGGAGATGGTGCTAATGATGATGAGTTTATGGATGGAGGAATGGAGGAATGATGGAGAGATGAAAAATGGATGAAGAAGGGGCTCTGGAGGTGTGGAGCGGCCGCCGGTTGCGAAGTGTGCTCCGTCTCTGCTCAAAAGTTTGATCTCTCACCCTAAAAAAAACTATTCGGATGAAAAACAGAGCTGTGAGCATTTGGTCCTTTGGTGACATTTCAGAAATTCAGGTCCTCCTCTGCCATTAGTTTTGGTCCTAAAATGCATTTTTAAACTGAAATTTATCTTTTAGTTTCAATTTCTTTCAAGGTACCTACAATAGAAATTAACATTGAACAGTATCAAATGTTCTAAATCAATTAATTAATAAAATGATAAAAAGTGTGATCATTTTACCCTTAATTAACTCTAATTTCATGTAATTGCCTGTCATGCCCTAAAATTAGAGGTGATCAGCACGGACTATGAGAGGTCTCAGGCTTCGTAAGCCTTTAAGTTATTGACATACGCTATTCCTCAAAGTTCAAAATGACACAATATATATACCTTTTTTTTCTCAAGATTTTAACATAACAGTACACCCTACATGATTTATTCACATATCAGGACTCCTGTAGAAATTTCAGCAGAGTCTTCTCTATATAACAGACTTCCTGAAAGTTCTACATTGGCCTGAAAACCCAAAACAGCAATTCAGAGCAATACTCCACCACAACGTGTACATGTTTTCCAAAATATAATACAAGGATATGGATACCGCCTATAGACTACATGGAGTATCTATCCAAAAAAGATACATAAACATGTGTTTATATGTAGACACACACCAAGCAATAGCTACCAAAAAGAGATCGGCGACTTGAGTATCAACAACGATGAGGCTCTTTACTGCTCAACCAGGGGTACAGGGTCAACTGAGCTATTTGTTAAACTTTTAATACACAATGCCCCTCTACCTTTCAGCTTCAACTTTATTTTCTTCCCCTCCTAACAATAGTATATAACATATCCAATTATTCTCAATTCATAATTTCAAGTCAATAATTTTTTTCTAACATCAGTATTACGCCTTAACCCCAAAATTCATATATGTTAGATATAAATTGGAGCAGAACGAATTTACTGTTCGTAAAAACAATGCCTCATCAGAAACAAAATACTGTTCATTTGAACAGCGTCATGAACAGTAACACGGTTTATCATGAACAATAACAGCGTCATGAATAGTGCAGACCAAAATTTTTTCACAGACGAAAGCAGAGAACGTGTTACTGTTCACATGAACAGTACATGCGTTCCCACCTCAAAATCTCGCTGGAAAACCCCCCTTCCAGTGCTCCATATCAAAAAACAACCCTATAATCTTACCTATCACTTGATTTAACAGGTAAAAATCCTACTTTTCCACACTCTTGGCTTAATTTAAAAACTCTAAATCATTAAGATAAAAATCTGAGGATAGATGAAGCTTCAGAAAAATTTACCTAAACACAAATCCTTGCTTACCTACGTGAAAAACGTTTTCAAACAGTGGGTACCAGCTCTGCAACAGCGTTCGCTCTCGCTCGCTCTCTCTGATCGTCGTGTCTGGAAGCAGGAAGAACACACGAAGGATAATGCCAAAAAGTGATGCTGGGCGGTTATTAAAAGTATGGGAGGGAAATGACACTCTTGCCCTCCTATACTTTTTCTTTTTGCACCAAGGTCCCTTCTTAAATTCTCTTTTTTTTTTTCAGACATTACATTGCCTTTAATCATAATTAATGCAATTAAACTCAGTAAATGCCCAAAAAATAGCACTACAATCCCCTAAAATATTGCAAAGTTAACTTGATAAAATATGATTAATTAGATCAATTCCCCAACACTTAGCCTTTTGCACTCATAGGCAAAACTTTAGTAAAGAAGGATCCAATGGAGAGACTCAATGCAAGCAAATATAAGATCGACTAAGCATGAATGTACAAACTTTTATTTCTAATCAATCAACAATCACATAATACTTCACTACAAAGAAACTAACACAAGAAACATAGCAGGATAAAGGAAGAGAAACATAATAGAGCTCATATAGGGTACAAGTGTTTCACTCATCTCACAAATAGGAAAAATTTCACTGAATCCAGCTAGATTAGTATCTACCATAAGCTTGTAGAGATGCTAATGTCTCCATCACTAACATACTATAGATTCGTGATCGAGGGGACCTGAAGGGTTGTAATGTTAAAAAGTAAGGCCAAATGAATGAAATGAATTGACAAGTGAAATACATGAGTAGTGAATAATCATGAATGAACACCAATGTGCAGATTTTAAACTTTTTTGAAATAGAAATCTTTACTCTTCAAACCACCGCATAATGCCTTATTTCAATTTTATTCTTTTGCTGCAACTTATTTACTATTTCTATGACTTTCTTTCTTTGGCTTTTTTTCTATACATTTTCTTTTCTTTGTTGCATGTTACTATAATGTTGTGGTTATGACATTTGCATTGACATTGAAGTTAATATATTGTGATTTTCTATGGTGACTTGGAATCTTGGATCATATTTTCTCTTTCTAGATTTAATTATATAATTTTGAATTTAAGAGTTATAATTAAGCATTTTTTTAGCATCCTTAATTCCAATTTGCTATTCTGGTTGCAATTAGTAAGTTGTAATTTTGGAAAATATTTTGTGGTAATTTGATGTCGCTTGGTTGTTTGATTAAAGTTTAATTATAATTCTTAATTCATTGTTTTAACTCCCGTATCTATTGAAGTGAGAATTGTATGTATTGTTGAATTGGGGATTGATTACTATCATTGTTTATTTGTGTGTTTCATTTTCATTTCCTTCACCATCATTTGTTTAAATCATTTCATATAAAAACATAAAAAAACAAGTATTTTAATTTCAATTTAGTTCATGACATTTAGTTAGTAATTCCTCAAATCAATATTTTTTTTTAGTTTAGATTGCTTGCATTTATTTACTAGGATTTAATTTTATTTTTCGGCTCCTCAAAGTGAATATGACCCGGACTGTAATTATATTGCATTAATTTGGTTAATTTTTGAAGTAGTTCTAATGCGACTAACAGTATGCTCTTCAGAGATATTAATTCAAAAAACATATAGATAAAATCAAATCAAATATAAATTGACACACAAAGATATCATATATGTTTCAGTGAAATTTAAATTAAATTGATTAACTTTGGTTTATTTATCTCATATAAACTGAGGCTATACGGAAGAATTCTTCTTAGATGCCCCAAATTGATATGATCGTACATACACAGTTTTGTCCTTTTCTTTTTCTTTTTCTCTTTTTTTTTTAAAAAAATCTCTTTTCAGGTCATGTTAGGTTTTTATTAAGCATATCAAGATTATATGGTTAAGTGATATCCAGATGTCTAACAGGAATATATATATAGTTGAGATATTCACAAAAAAAAAATCATAAGAAGGACATGATTACACATTACAATGTTTTACCGAATTTCAACTTGTATGTTGGAGCAGAAGAATGATAATAGGTTTATACTCCTCACTTGTATATTTTTACAAAATTTCAACTGGTATGATTAATTTTGCTTTATTAATCTCTAATAAACTGAGTCATATACCAAAGATTGCTTCTTAGTTGCACCAAATTGACAAGAAATGGGTCATATAAGTTTTTCCTCCCTTTATTTAATAATCTCTTTTATTTAAGGTCAAGTCAGGGTTATCAGGTCAAGTAGCCTCCAGATGTTTGACAGGAACATATAAAGTGCAATATAAACTTAGTTTATATCAATATTGATTAAAGGACAACGGAATGCATGCAGCTGATCTCATATTAACAGCAAAGCAAGTCTGCTTTACAAGCATATAACAGAAATGATACAAGCAAACCATTACACTACCTTACTTAAGTACTTCTCTAGTGTGCAGCAAGGAATCCTAGAAGAACCTAGCACATCATTAAGAGACATTCACTTTGATACTTTCCAACACACAGAGAAACAGACAGTCACACACTCCTCCTCCCTCCCTCTCTCACTCTCACACACACTCCCAAACTATTTAAATATCTCTTTCTCTGATACCACTGTCCGCCGTTCATGCAGCTCCAGGGGGTATTTCATTTCCTATGCTAAGGCTGTGACCTGGAGTTGTTGGATGGAAGTAATCCCCCGTCTCATTTGCCTTATACGCTTTTTCGGCGGAAGAAACATGAGAGTGATCAATGTGCAGCTTCCTTGATGCTGCTAGTGATGAATTGAAGTTAAGTTGGAGAAGAAGGAAGAGAAGAAGACAGGCTAATATGATTGTTTTCTTAGCCATGATGGAAAACACTGGCTTGAAAAAGATGAATATTGATGGCTTCTTGAATTAAAAATTTCAAGCTAGCTAGATCAAAACCTAGCTACTTCAAGAATCACCAGGGATTAATGTTTGTGATCATCAAATGAGACTGCAATTTATACTTGAGATTCTAGTGCTAATTAAGGTCCCACGTGCGATCATTTTCAATAGCATTAATGCATATGAATACGAGATAAGGTTTTGGCTCACCAGGAGATGTCTCTTAGGATGCATCCAAATGAGGAAAGTCCAGTGTGTCAACTTTGATAAAATTTTCTCACAACCATATATTCATTCAAAAGCAATAAGCTGATTCCTTAAAGGAAAAGGGCCTTGGTCGTGATTAGACAACACCAAAAACAAATCGAACTAATAGATATAATTAAATAGATGGAAATCTTCTCATGCAATATGACGTGGGAGTCCCAGGTCACGGTAGAATGACAATCCCACGCCACATGCAATGAAATGGCTATATGGGTCAAATCTAGTGCTTGTTGTGCACAAGACAACTCATCAACACGTTTTACAATGACCAAAGATTTTTATAAAAAAAAAAACTATAGTCAAAGAAAACCTTAATTAAAACTCATTAACTTTATCTTAAAATTTAATAATTTTTCAATTTTACCCGAATTTAACATATGCAATACCCAATTAGAACAAAGGTGATACAATAATAAATGAAATACAAATTTATACTGTCATATAAAAAATTTAATAAAATGATCTATAAATTAGAACAAAATTAAAAAACCTTCACTCTGGGTAAAAAAAAAAAAATTAAAACAAAATTTAAATTTTGTGGGAATTTGCTGGAATTGCTTGCTGGCTATTAGGTCTTCCACAACTGAATGACAAAATATGGTTAAATCGAAATTGTCTAATTTGATCAATTTTATATTTTTAAATTTAACCATATTTTATCATCATGTAATTATAAAATTATTGTTTGAATTTGCTGAGTTAACATTTTCCATTAAATGAAACTAATGATACTAAGATTAAAGCTTAAAACAGTACTTTTTCAACTTAAAAAACTAAACAAAAATTTGATATGAATTTATAGGAACAATATATGTTTGGCCTTAAATAAAAAATAATATTATATTCCTTTTTGTCAGACTTGTTTTTAGATCACTTGTTCTAAATTTAGAAGAGACATGAACAACTTGTCAAAATTTTTTAATACTATCATTTCCTATTTTTGTCCCCAATGATTATTGGTTTCTTTATTCTTTCTCTCCCTTGTACACTCTTCCCCCCATAAATTAGAGCATTTATGAGAAATAAGCGACATTTCTTTAACCAATTTTAACTAATGTTTTAATTTACATAATTTAATTATTTGTATTTATATATATTAAAAATGACAGGAGTATATTTACAAGAGCTTAAATATAACTTTAAGATCTGAATCCTTTATCCTCTTCACAAAACTGTCACAACCAAAAAAAAAAACAAGAAGACTTTCAGCAATGATTTTCAACAGTAGAAAAAAAGTCACCGTTGAAAGTCTATAAGTCGTGACTGAAAGTCTTTCCTTCAATGACAACTTTGTGAGTCACCCCTAAAACACTACAAAAAACATAAAATTAGCCACAGGATTATTGATGGAATTTGGTTTGCTATGGAATGTAATTACCGATGGAATTGGTTCTGTCGCTAAATTCACTGTCACAAATTGGGTTACTAATGGAATTTTAATTCTATTGCAAAATTATTGACGGAATTTCTAACAAAAAATTTCATGGGTAATTTTGTCACGGAAATTTCCGTGGGCAACTTTGCCATGGAATTTTATGTGGCAAGTTTATTTTTTTCTAATAAATAATAATGCCATGTGTTACTTTCGCTAGTCACCACCTCACAATCGGGCCTCTGCCATGTGTAACCTCCCCTAGGCGCCACGTGTCAACACATGATAAATCCGCAATTTTGTCTCTTCCAGGAATCAAACCCCTGACCACCTGTGCACAGTCGTGATCCCTTGTCAGTTGAACTTTGCCGACCTTGTGTCTTATAAATTATTTACATTTATAATTATACATGCACACACACATTTAATATATACACATATACATATATTTAATATTATTAGAAACTAAAAATAAATTGAATGATAATTTTAATTTATGTGTTTATTATTTTATAAATTTGCATTTTATTTTATATATAATATATTGATTGGACAATAATTTTTATATATTTATATGATTATTAACTTCGTAATTTTTATTATTTTGAAAAATATTGATTTTAATATAAAATTTATTACACATAAAATAAATATTAAATTTTAGCCACGGAATTAGTCATGGAATTTTTCAGTTGGTAATTTCCATGGCTAAAGATACCATATATGAAATTTGCCTAGAAAATTAATTCCATGGTTAATTCTGTCACTAATATACTGAATCAGCCACGGGAAATTTCTAATGGATTATCGATAGAATTAGTCATGAAAAAAATTCCATGACAAATTCCGTTAGAAATCCAATATTTTTTTTTTGTAATGAAAGTTATTTTTATATCACCTTTAGTGATGACTTTTTCGTCCCCATTTTTTTAGTTGGCCAAATTTTTTTTCGACGCCATTGAAAATCATACTTTCAGCGGTAACTTTTTTGAGTTGCCACTAAAGGTAAAAAAATTTAATTTTTATTTTTTTATAAAAAATTATATCAAAAATAATATTTTTTAACCTAAAAGTAATATTTTTTTAAAAAATAAAATTTATAAAATTAATTATCATATACATATATAAAAATTATTGTCCAAACAATAAGATATTATGTATAAAATAAAATGCAAATATATAAATATATATGTATATATATGTGCGTGTGTATGTTAAATATATATAAATGTTATTAGTTTCTAATAATATTATAAACATATATAAATGTTTGTAATTTATTATGTAACAGAATATTATATATATAGATATTTAAATATGTGTTTAAAGTATGGCTCATGCATATGCTCAAAAGTTTGATGTTTAATTTCTGGAAATTTCTGGAGAATGCAAACTTTTACGTTTATTAGCTTACAACGCATGGCAGGGCAAGATGATGACATGTGGCATTCATAAGGTGGCTTCAGTGACTTGGAGTCGGCCAGCTGGTGATGATGTAGTAATTGCCGAAGTAATTATTATTTTTTAATAATTGTGATACCTTTGATGGCAACAAAAATGTCACCGCAAAAACTATACTTTTAGGATTGGCTTTTTTTGTCACAGCCAATACTTTTAACAATATTCGTTACATCGATGGCTTTTTGGTTGTGATTTGTTGCTACTAAAAATATTTGAGTGTCGACTTTTTACACTATTTAAAATGTCATTATATATGTGGCAGTACTTTTGTTGCAGCTTGATGAATGTAGGATCAAAACCAAACGATCAAACAATAGAATAGTCAAAGCAATTTTGCTAGGGTTGTGGCACATGCTTCCACAATAATTTGTCAAAAAAAGGGGCTAACCCAACGTTCAAGAATAAAAGTATGAAAATAAAATATTGGTAAATGTCTCGTCATTATCACTTTGTACAAGGCTTCCCAACACACAGACACTAAGCCAAGACAACTTACAATAAATGCCGGTTTGTATTTTATCAAAAAAGTCAATTATCACCATGATTTTGAAAAAATCCAAACATACTTTAAAATGTCAAAATTTATTTTAGCCCGTAATTTTTGGATTTGTTATGAGCCATTCATATCAACTTAAAAAAAAACTATATTAAAAATATAATTATAAATTAATTTTACTATTCAAAATTTATTCTTCTCAAATTTTTTTTTTTGGGCTAATTAAGCACATGTACCCTCTTAATATAAACAATCCTGTTTCACACATTGTTGTGTAACATCTTCCTTAACTTAATTCAATTTATATTAGAGACTAATTATGAATCATTTTAAGGCTTTCCAATGCTTAGAATTAGCTAGCCAAGTGAAATTTTAAAATTTCATTAAAGCTACTGTTCATCGATTTTACTTGGTAATTTCAGATTTTTTGACCAACTTTAAAAATTTATAACTAATTTTAGAAAAATTCGAATTAAGTGGTTCAAGTCTCTAAATGACGCTTATTAAATTCCCTACAGGGGAAAATTTTCAATATGTCCAATTTTTTAACTAATTAATACAGTTTATTACATGAATAAATAATGTTCCTTAAGTCATTTTTTAATTTTCCAGAATTTTCTTCTAAATTTGGACCATCATAACTTTTTGTACAAAATTCTAAATTTAGGAAATTTAGGCTCATTTTAAAGCTTGCCATGTGAACTATTTTTTGGGAAAATTTCAAAGCAATTAGATTTCATTTACTATATTTCACTGTTACCTTAAGTTAGTGGTTCGATAAGGGTGTTACACCCTCCTCACCATTCTAACTTTCCTAATTCTAAACTTGGCATTAATGCTTTCAATCAACATAACTAACTAACACTTCCAACACAATTACTTGTCATTATTCATACTAGGAGTGTAGAGGTTTGTCATACAATAATTCCAACACTTGGCATAAGTAACATGTATATAAACTTTGAACTCCATATTAATGCACATCATGTCATTTTGAAATAAAATCTCCCACCTTAAGTCTTCATCTGCTTGTTCAACCTTTTCTTGAGCCTTGACCTAGAAGATTAGATTTCTGGGGGAGAATGAGATTCTTGAAATCCCAATAACAAAAGTCACTAATGCGTACATCTATATGCATGATTATTATTTATTTTCTAACTAACTATGCATGAACATATTGTAATGTACTTTTAAAACACTTTGCATATAGCCATGACATGTTATAAACACAACTTCACATGTTCACATAGCATATAAATAGCCTTCCCTTTGCAACTTAGATTCCTACACATATCATAATGCATTTGGCATCAATAATAAACTCTAAACTATGCATTATAACATTTAAAACCTCCAAAACCTCTTTTGAACTTTAAGGGCCCTAAAACCCTTAAGTTTGCTAAAATTGTTTTCAATGCTTCCAAAATTGTAATTGTTTTCTCACTTATGTCTTATACAATTTTGCCTTCTAAATCCATTGTAAGCATCAAAATCATGAAAACCACACTCTTTCCATAGGTTCTGCAGCTAGCTAAAATATTGCATAAAAATTCCAATAATGTGATTTTTCAACTTCTACCTTCACAGACATGCATAACCACTTTCCTAGATCATTTTCTTATCATTAAACATCACAAAAACATTCCTTCCCTTGCATGAACAGTGTCAGCCAGCACTATGAACAGTACTTTATACCAAAAATCCCATACAAGTTCAAATCAACTCAAACAAACTATCAATAGGTTTCAAATAATACATAGATATGATTTCTAGCATCTATTGCTTCTAAATCTCACTCCTTCTCATTTTCTCTCTCAAAATGTAGTAGTAAAATATACCATAGATCTTAAAAATAAATCCCTAAAATTAAAGAGGAATACTTGGAATCATGAAGTAGAGAAGATTTCATGGTCTCTATTTCATGATTGGAACTTGGATTTACCTTAGTTTTTGGATGATTTCTTCTTCTCCTTGGCACTTGGTGCATCACGCCACTTCTCTCTCTCTCTCTCCCCCCTTGCTGGTTCACCGACTCTTTAGGTGAAGAAAATGGAGTGAAATGGCTTAATAAAAGGTTAGGCACATATATTAATTCTTGTGAGATCCGTTTGGATTGATAAAGTAACTTTATAGAGATATATTCTACCATTTGTTTGTGATATTTTTCTCTCTTTTCACTCTTGAATAAGACCATCACAAGTGGCAAAATATGGATCACTCTTCTTATTTTATAAAAACTTTAAGTTCTATAAAATTATTTTATAGCAACAGAAATGCTTTTTAGGAAACCCCTAATCACTTGATCAATTTAGGATAATTAAAAATTTTATAAATTTATATGATACCTCTATGATTTTTCCCCTCATTCTACTTCCATAATTGTTTCAATTAATTTTTGAAATAAAACCCTAATTGGGGGGTTTTTGGATCCTTTCCTTTGTTTTGGCAAACTGTTTCTAACTTCTTCTTGAAATTACTACAATTTTTAAACTATTTTTCTCTCTTCTAAAATCAAATATCTAAAGTCTCTGGATGTTGTTAATAATTATATTTAATTAATCATTTATTAAATATATAAATATTAAATAACCTTTAAAATTTTTGTAAACGTTATTCTTGTCATTCTGACCTGAACCGGATCTCAATTACTAATAAGTGAATTTTTCTCTATCTTTTGAGAATTTTGTAAATTTTTTTGATATTTTGGTCAAACTTTGACCAAAATGCCCTTTTAACTTTCTCAAATTTACCAAAATGCTCTTGAATTTCATAAATGACAATTTGGTTCATGAATTTCAAATTTACACTTAGGTCCCTATTTCAAAAATGTTACTTTGGTTCTTTATTTTTCAAAATGACAATTTTACCCTTACTTTTCATAAGTTTGGCATAATGGCATTTTTACTCTTTCTTTTCTTTTCTTATATTCTCCGGACTTTTAATTAGTCTTTAACTACCCGTTTAACTTTTATATCCAGTTATTAAAAACTTGGATATCACGGTCGGATATTAAATATCAGTACCTTTTCTAATAAAGATTGAAATGTTGGTCCACCACATTGTGAGAGCTTCTCTTCTATCACACCGATATGTGTATATATCCATCTATCTTTCATTTTCGTCCCTCTAACATATCTTTGGAATGGGAATTGAACGCCCACCTAGTTTTGCAACAAATGCTGGGAGGAGGCAGTGCCTATAATGCTTAAATTGTTTCTATCGCGACAAGAGTGCACAGTATGTCAATATTATTTGCGCAACTGCCATTTGTCACCTGAGCCGTTAGGTGTGAACGGAGAAAAATGTGCTCCTTCACGATTTTTTTCCATTTAAAAAGTCCACAATTTCCTCGACCACGGTTGTGTCCAAAAAAAGAATCAATAATTCGAGAGATGAAGATAAGTGTCACACCCCTTTATATAACTCAGCCCAATCTAGACTTCTTAATTATTAGGCGCAGCTATTCTAAGCGTATAAATTCTGTTTATGTAAAACAGTCTTTTACCTACTTTCCTCAGATTGGGCTTTTCTGAAAAATTTTAAATTATTTTTTTATAATAACCTTTAATTTTTCTAACGTGCCAGGTTTGATCCTGGGTTCATTACTCTGTATTGGTAGCTTAAAAATAGCTTTTTCTTCATAAACCATTCTCCTCATGTATACCTTCTGTCTCGGATTAATGTATACATAATTTATACAATCATATATACATACCCATCTAAGTCATTCAGAATTATATCAAAATAAACCATTAAACTTCTTATTAAACCAAATATATGTAAAGGGATTCTTCCATCTCCATTCTATGCTTCTCTTGTCACCAATTCCTTGCCTTTTGAGCTACCCGCCTCTGCTGTATTTTTGTTGGAAGGGGGGTGAGATTTGGGAATCCCCGTAGAAACCACAGTTTTTCATATAGTTATATATGAAATTCACAATCATGTAAAGTAAACCACATGTTCATACGGCATATACGGCAATAGTGAACATCATGAGGTCCCACCTCAACATCATACGGCAATATGAGAATTCATCTCAACATCATACGGCAATAATATACGGCAATAGTGCACATCATGAGTCCCACCTCAACATCATACGGCAATAATGAGAATTCATCTCAACATCATACGGCAATAATATACGGCACATCACATGGCACATACAATCATGTAGAATTAAATACATAAAAATAAGATAAACAGATTTCTACCTATAGTCCTTTGTTTACCTTTACCTTCCTTAGTATCCCCTTTTCCAGTCCTCCTCGGGGTGCTCAAGCAAATGTCAAATCCTAAGACATATATGTATAATATTACATTAATTATACGCTTATCCAGCT
>QFDD01004890.1:0-17613 GCA_006871305.1 Vachellia collinsii | reverse complement strand
CGTGAATGGTAATTATTCTCGAAAGAGGATAAGGAGAGCTTCACATAAAAGTTTGAACCATTGTAATTGGAATTTTATAGAATAAGTTATGATTTTTCAAAGTTATTGAAAAATTCAAATGTCAAAAGAATAGAATTAATGTAAAGGGATAGAAATTAGGTAAGAGACAAGGAGTTAAGTAATATTCGATAGATGTATAATTAACATTATACATGTGCATTTCTATCTAGGATTCGACTTTTGCTCAAGCCCACCAAGAAAAATTAGGCAAAAGGAAATCTGAAGAAGGTAAAATGGAAGTGAGAATGGAAGCTTGGGTAATGAAACTCCTAGTATGGGAAGAAAAGAAAAGCAAGAGAAAAGCTAATAAAGCTTAAAGGTAGCAACTTTACCCATTCTTACATTTAAGTTGTGTTTATATTTTTTTATGCTTCCTAGTTTGTCATGAGATGAATAGTTATTTTATCTTGAACATGTGAGTGACTCATTGAATTGTTTCATGGCCATGATTGACAATTCTATATTTTAAATGCATGTTCTTGTTATGTATAAGTTTTGGCAATGCTACTTGTTAATTAGTAAATGATGGAAGTATAATTTAACTGTTTGAATGATAATTGTTTGCTACTAGGATTCTTTGAATCTTACCAAGCTTCCAAGAGAAAAGTGAATGCAAGAGGCAAATGGTAAGTAAAATAAAAGAGATAAGTTTCTATAGTATTATTTTGCTGCAAGTTATTAAATGTATATCAAATCTTACAAGTTGTGTAAATTCAATATGAGGCCTTGGCATGTACATATGATATATATTGATGAATGATAAGTGATTGTATGCCTAAGTATGGCCTTGAAAGTATGATTTTAAGATAAAAGTTGTAACTTTAATTATGATTCTAATTAACTTGAAAGTATGATTTTAATATTTCTGATTCATCTTCACCTGAGCACACTGCCTCACCTTCTCACCCTCTTTGATTGATGACAAAAGGGGGGAGAAGTGGTGACTTTAATTATGTTTTTGTTTGTTGTATTCTGATCAGTTTATGTCTCTAACTTTGTTATACTTTGATTTTATGAAGTTTACACACTATTATTCTTGCATCTCTTCATTTTGATTCTAAGCTGTTGAATTTGATATATATCTTTTGTTCATTAGTTTTGTCATCATCAAAAAGGGGAAGAATGTTGAGATAATGTTTTGATGATGACAAATATGTTGTCGAACTTATGATTAAATTCATTATTTTCTGAAAAGTTTAAGTAATCTTCGAGTTTTAATGAAAATATTGAGAGAACTCGAGTTACAAGCTTCAGAACTCAAGTTACATTGTTTAAAAATGTTTTCAAAATCTAAAACTTTCAAGAGAACTCAAGTTTTGATTGAAGTTCTATCAAAACTCGAGTTCTGGGAGTCAAAACTCGAGTCTCGGATTTTGGAAAAAGCTTTAGAAATGCAAAACTCTCTGTAGAACTCAAGTTTGAACAAAATTTTTTGACACAACTCGAGTTGTGTGTTATAGAACTCGAGTTTCGAATGTTAAAAGTGATTTAGAAAATCAGAACACTCAGAGAAAATTCAAGTTACAATGGAAGTTTTAGTGAAACTCGAGTTTCGTTTTATAGAACTCGAATTTCAGGCTCTAAAGGATATTTGAAACTCCAAACTTCTTTTAAAAACTTGAAGTTTCAATAAAAGTTTTGATGGAACTCGAGTTATGAGTATCAGAACTCAAGTTTTGAAGAGAGAGAATCAAAACTTCCTTCACAACTTGAAGTTTCAGCAAAAGTTTTGGTATAACTCGAGTTTCGAGCTCTGAAAAATTCTTTAACTACAAAACTTCTTTCCAAAACTTGAAGTTTCGATAAGAGTTTTAGTATAACTTGAGTTTCGAGATGGAAATTTTTCTAAACTCAAAAGTCTCAAGGAAACTTGAGTTACAATAAAAGTTATGATTTGAAAATAGTCAAAACTTGAAGTTTTAGTATATGGAACTCGAGTTTTGAAGAGCATAAAATGATTCAGCTTACAGAAACCTATGAAAACTTGAGTTTTAAGTTTTATAACTCAAGTTTGATCAAAACTCTTATTAAAACTCGAGTTACAACAAAAGTTGTGTGAATTCTACTTTGATATTTCTTCAATAACCCGAGTTCTCAGCAAGCAAAACACGAGTTTGCTTTATCTGAGAGTAACACAGCGTGTCAGATGCTTTTCATTAATACCAAATCTTTCTTTTTTCATGCAACATTTATTGGAATCTCATCTACCATCATAAACGCTCATTTACTTTAATGGTTAATAGAGAATGAAATTCTGATTGCTTCACTAGAAGAGGATTCAACAAACAAAAACGCAGAAACCACCCTACCTACTATCAGAGGCATTTATTGCGGGAAGGTGAACAATGAGAATGAGTCTAACAGAAACTTAAATGTTTTTAGCGGATATCTAATTCGCCTCAACTATAAAAGGCAAAGCATTCAAGTTTCAGAGGATAGAGAAATACACGGCTGATATCGAATTAATTGTTATTCATCTACTTACTCTGTTTTTCATTCTCTCATACTTAAGAGCTTCAGTGTTCATCATTTAATTCTTAGAAAGGAGAATATTCTTGTACAATCATTTATTCTGTGAGGGAAACTCAACATTGGAGAATCTTGAGTGGGAAAGACACGAGCAAAAGTGTCAGTGGGTCAAATTGAGTTAGGAAGGGGGAGAGTCCTTCTTCTGAGTTGTTGTAATCTTTTGAGATTAGTGGATTTGAAAAGCTCAAAGGATTCTGAGAACTAGATGTAGGTCAAGAGGACCGAACCAGGATAAATCACTTTGTAACTTTTTGCTTTGGTCTTCTTCAATACTCGAGTGTTGTATATGATACTTGAGTATTGTGAAGACTTCTTTCTGTCATTATTGGGTCCAGTGATGTCCTTCAACACTTAAGTTTTGATTCTAGTACTAGAGTATCGTGCTAATTCCTTCAATTTTGCTCTCCACTCTTGTTAGTACTCGAGTATTCTCTTTTGAATACTTGAGTATTGTCTTTCTGCTCAAGTTTCCGTTGGAAGTGATGATCTTTTCTTTAGTAACACTTCCACAAGAACTCGAGTGCTGCTTAAAGTAATTGCCTCTTTGTCTTTAAGTTGGAAAACAAAGACCTGCAAAAACTTAATAAAACACTCTGATGAGAAAGTTAGTATTAAATCATCAAAACATAATTAGTTAAAATAAATTTTACTCACAATTCATTGGGACTCACCATTCCCAATTCCCTTTGTATGTTCTTAAATTGCTCCCTGGCAAGTGGGATGTCAGCCACTTGATGCTGAGTTAGAATGAACACAACTTTGACATCCTTTCTCTGAACATGATCCTGAATAAAATGGTGACGGATGTCTATATGCTTTGTTCGGGAGTGATGTACATAATTCTTGGCAAGATTAATAGTGCTTGTATTGTCACAGAAGATGGGAATTTCTGTAAAATTCATTTTCAAATCCTAAAGTTGTTGCTTCATCTAAAGCATTTGAGCTACAACAGCTAGCAGCAGCAATATATTCAGCTTCAGTTGAAGATAATGATACAGTTGATTGCTTTTTTCTGAACCATGACACAAGTGATCCTCCAAGAAATTGACTCCAACCACTCATACTTTTTTTGTCTGTTTTGTATCTAGCATGATCAAAGTCAGAATATGAAAACAAATATTCATCGTTTCCTTTTAGATACCATATTCCTAGTTTAATGGTACTAGCAAGGTATCTGAAAATCCATTTCTTTCTGCATGAGACTTCTTTTGTGCAACTTGATATCTAGCACACATTCCAACACTAAATTGAATATCTGGCCTGTTGGCTGTGAGGTAGAGTAATGATCCTATTATTCCTTTGTATCTTTTGATGTTATAGTTCTTTCCATTTATGTCTACATTAAGTAGGGCTATAGAGCTCAAAAGAGTGTTTGCACTTTTGCATTAATCCATGCCAAACTTCTTCAATAGCTCCTTTAAATACCTGGTTTGACTTATAAAGATTCCATTCTTTCTTTGTTTGATCTAAAGTCCAAGAAAGAGATTAAATTCCCGCATCATGGACATCTCAAACTCTTCTTGCATCATCTTTGCAAAATCTTGGTAGAGATCATCATTAGTGGCTCCAAAAATAATATCATCAACGTAAATTTGTACAATAAGTATGTTAGACTTAGAATGCTTAACAGATAAAGTAGTATCTACTTTTCCTCTAACAAATCCTTTGTTGATTAAGAAATTGCTCAACCTTTCATACTAAGCTCTAGGTTTTGAAATATCTTTGAAACCAGGTGGTTGTTCAATGTATACTTCTTCCATAATATATCCATTCAGAAAGGCACTCTTGACATCCATTTGAAAAAGTTTGAAATCTTTAAGACAAGCAAAAGCAAGAAGTACGCATATTGCTTCCAATTTAACCACTGGAGCATACTTCTCCTCATAATCAATTCCTTCTTCTTGATTATAGGCTTTGTCCACTAATCTGGCTTTGTTTCTGACAATTACTGTGGATTCATCAAGTTTGTTCTTGAATACCCATTTTGTTCCTAATAAACACTAATATTTACATGGTTTTCCTACCTAATTTTGGGCATTCTATAACTCTTTTACAATATCCTACATGCAATTGAGCCTCCTTTACCTATATCAACCCATGAATTGCAAAATTACTGACACAAGGGAAAAGGAGTGAATTATCTCTTTCGGCTGTATATGCCTTTCGAGTTTCAGCATTTGATTCCTTAACAAGGCTTTCTATTTTTGTTGCAAGTATGCGAAGGAGACATTCAAGCCCAATGATGAGTTGGAAGGAGATAGAGTTTGTTGAAGAGAAGAAATTTGCAAGTAGAGTGCCACTAGGCTTCTTTAGCCACGACCACAAATAATATGTCGCGACTTTTATGCAACTTCAAAGGATGTCTTGACCTTGTATGTCGCGACCTAATGTAATTAAGTCGCGACATTAATATTACTAAGTCGTGACATAATTGTTGAAAATGCAGCTATGTATTTTGTATTAGGTCAGCAGCCTTCTGCACTCAAAAAAGGGAAGCCACTACAAAATTAAACCTATTCGGCAAATTTGGAGAATTATGTGGAAGCCATTGCTCTCTCTTGGAAGCAGCCTCTAATCCCTATTCTTTCCCATTCCATTTTTTCAACACCTCCCTTCATCTCCCACCATTACCAACCACCCAACCCTCCTTCATCACTCTTTCCCTCACATTTCCATCTCCATCTTCATCTCTCCCAGGGCAAAAAACCACTGTAATTGTAGCTGCGCCCTTGAAGCTATGAGAGGCTAAACCCTTAGCCTCTTGGTGATGGAGAATAAGGCTTTAGCTCTGGAACTCATTGGGGAGCTCTGGAACTCATTGGGGAGTATTCCTAGTCTAATCTTGTATTTGAACATTTGTAGAAATTTCTAGATTTAGAGGTTTCTATTGTTATGTGAATTATGTTTGCATACTTTGTAATCCTTCAGTTGGACTATGTATTTGGATTGGATGTTGTTTTATGTTGAGTAGCATATATATATTTCTGACTTGATCCCTTGTGTTCACCTAGTTATCAATGATTGTTGGTTGATAGTTGTTCATTAGGTTTCTGTGATTGTGATTGCAATCTATTGAGTACATGAGCATCATTCATCCTTTTACATTCTAAGTGGTATTTAACAATGTTTTAAGAAATGTTCATTAACTTGGATTCAAGTGAACTGCAATAATTAAATCATTGTACCGAAGTGATTGCTTAGGGTTCCTCAATTTGGCTTAGAAGGATTAATCTCCCAAGTTACAGTTAAAGCAAGGAAAGCTGAGTTCCCATCACCGAGATTTTTTTCTTGTACATTTCATTTAGTCCAAAGAACACTTTCAATTATAAAAAAGCCAAAAAGAAAAATATTTTACTACACATATTTCCTGTGTTTTGCATCACAGCTTTCATTTATTGAATCAAAACCCCTCTTTTCACTCAAGTTTATCATGTTTTCAATAACCAATTTAGACTAGGATAGACAATAAACCACTCCTTGAGAAGAACAATTGGTTGCCCACTTTACTACATTATTTTGGGTGCAATCATTTTGTATCGAACTGGAAGATGATAAAACTGTGTCCGATCAGTTCCAATGATTGGAGGGTCATTAGGACGGGGTACCAAGTCCCACACTTGATTTCTTCCAAATTGATTCAATTCTTCTTCCATTGCAATAATCCAATCATTGTCAAACAAAGCTTCTTCAACATTCTTAGGCTCTATTTCATATATGGAAGCTATGAATTGAGCTTCATTCAAAAATTTCCTTCATGTTTATACACCTTCATTCACTTCTCCAATCACTTGATTCAGAGGGTGATTTCAGATGTATTTCCACAATCTTGGTTGAGAGGTTTGAAGATGTTCATCTCATGGATCCTCCTCTGGATCATTATCAGATGAGTGGGTATTTCATCATCATTAACCAAATGTTTTGTTTGAGGTTCAATTTCAACAAATTTGACATGTATTGATTCTTCAAACACACATATATGTTTGTTAAAAACTCTATATATGATTTACTTCTATTTGAGTAACCAAGAAATAAACCTTCATCAGGTCTAGGATTGAATTTACCAATGTTTTCTTTTCCATTGTTATGAATAAAAAATTTGCTCCCAAAGATGTGAAGATGAAACAGATTTGGCTTCCTTCCCTTGTATAACTTGTAGGGAGTCTTTCTGAGAGATGATTTGATGTAGGCTCTATTGGAAATGTAGTAGCCCGAAATATCTGAGATATATGCTTTTCTGTCATTATTGCCCGTGCCATGTCTGTGAGAACTTTGTTTTTACTTTCCACAACTCCATTTTGTTGTGTAGTTCTTGGACCTGAAAAATTGTGATTGATCCCTTTACTTTCACAGTAAGTTGCAAAATCTCCATTTTCAAATTCTCCTCCATGATCAGTCTTGATTGTAACAATAGACATACCTTACACATTTTGGACCTTTTTGGCAAAAACAACAAATAACTCAAAAGTTTCATTTTTGGATGATAGAAACATAGTCCAAGTGAATCTAGAAAAATCATCAACTATAACAAGTGTATAAAGGTTTCCACCAAGACTTTTTACTCTAGCTAGACTCATCAAATCCATATGAAGAAGTTCAAGAGGTCTTTTGGTTGAAATTTCCTTTTTTTTTATTTAAAGAAAGACTTGCTCTTGTTTTCCCATTTGGGAAGCATCACATATCAAATCACTTTTGAACTTGAGTTTTTGAAGACCTTGCACTAAATCATGTTTGATTAATTTATCTAGCTGATTCATGTTAACGTGAGCTAATCGTTTAGGCCATAAATAACTCTCATCAGTTTGACTAATAAAGCATGAATTTGTAAATTAATTTTCTAAATCAAGTGTGTAGCAATTACCATCCTTGCTCTTAGCTTAATGTTTAGCTTTTCTTTATCAATTGATAAGTCCTTTTTGTTGACAATGAAGAATTCTTGTGAATCTAAGATAACCTAGTTATCTTTGTCTGTGCTCTGACTTACACTTAGAAGATTGTGACATAATCCTTCTACATGATAGACATCTTTTACTAGTGCTCTATTAGTATTCCCTATTTCACCAATCCCAGTAATCTTTCCTGATTGATTGCCTCCAAAGCTCACCTTTCCTCCATCCTTTGATCTTAAGTTGACAAATTTACTTTTGTCACTCATCATGTGTCTCGAGCATCTACTGTCTATGTACCACTTATTTGACTTGGATACTTTGAGACATACCTACAAAAAATTCAGATGACAGCTTTAGGTACCCAAGACTTGTTGGGTCCTTTAGGGCTAGTTTGATGGGTCTTTGGTTCATACAAACCTTTAGGCACCCATTTATAAGTTCCTAGAGTTTTCTTCTTTCTAAAATAGCAAGAAGTAGTTCGATTTCCTTTTCTATTGCAGTAATGGCAAAGAGCGAATGGCTTAGAAGTATGAACAAAATTTTTGAAATAGTTAAGATATCTTTTTCCTCCATTTCTTTTTTGTCCCTTTTTGTTGTCACACATAGGATTGTACCCTATTCCAGTTCGATCATTTATAATCTTTTGGCTTTTAAGTATGACTTGGAGCATTTCACTTCCTTTAGTTAATTTCTACAAAGCCTTACTTAAATGCTCATTTTCCTTTTTCAAAACAAGGCACTTTAAACAATTGCTAGCAGCTTCATGAATTACAGGTTTTTCAAAATCTTTGACTTTATTTCTTAAACAAGCTAATTCTTTGGTAAATTTAAACAATTCAATATACATTTCATTATATTTTAAAGGTAATTCATCATAGGTTGGTTCAATGATTATTACCTCTTTTGTCTCTGAAACTTCTTCTTGTGCTACTAGACAGGTATTAGCTTCTTCTTCTGTTTCACTTTCTTCCTCTGATGAGCTATCACCCCATATGCCTGACACATAAGCTTTCTTCTTTTTAAATTATTTGAACTTCTTCTTTTCTTTGTTCTGTATGGATAGCTGAGGATAGTCTGCTTTGATATGGTCTGGTTTATTGCATTCAAACATATGATTTCTTTGCTAGATCCTTCTTTTTGAAATCTTTTGGCATTTTGATCCCCTTTGTACATTTTTATGAATCTACAAACTACCATGGCTAGTTCTTCATCTTCAACTTCATCTTCCTCCTCTGTTTCTAGTTCCTTTTCCTTTATCAACTTAAGAGCTAATCCCTTCTTCTTTTTATCCTCTATGTTGGACAATTCCTTCTTGAAATTTTGTTTACTTTCGTATTCAGCTAGACTTCCAAAGAGAGCAACTACAGACATCATTGACTCTCCTCTTGATTCTTCAATGGCTGTTACCTTAGCTTCCCATTTGTCAGTGAGTATATTAAGGATTTTTCTCACCTGTGATCATTGGTCATAGGTTTTTCCAAAGGTAGCAAATTTGTTAATGAGATGTGTATGCCTCATCTCAAACTCTGCAATTGATTCTCCTTCCTTCATCCTAAGTAAATCATACTCAACGATAAGCGTATTAACTTTACTTTGACAGCTTCCATCCCTTCGTAGGCTATCTCCAGGGCTTCTCACATGTGCTTGGTTGACAGAAGAGTGCATATTCTGAAGAAATCATCTTTGTTTAAAGAAGCTTGCAACATTAAAACAACTTTTTTGTTAAGTAAAACTTTTTTTTGGTCTTGTTCATCAAACTCACTACGAGTTTTAGGAACAAATATGTCGTCTACTTTCTTCTGGAGTACAAAGTTTCCTTATTCAAAATGTCCCACAAATCTAAATCAGTGGTCAAAATAAAATTTTGAAACTTTATCTTCCAGAAAGAGAAACATTGACTGTTAAATGTTGGAGGTCTAGTGATAGAAGCTCCGTCACTAATAACATGCTTTCCAAATCCTGCCATTGATTGCTCTTGAGACTGTCAAGTCCTTTACACAAGAGACTTGCTTTGATATCAAATGTTAGAATAGGATTTGACCAAAAAGGGGGGTGAATTGGTAGACTTAAAAAAATTTAAACAACTTCTGAAAAATAAAGAGAGTTTGCGTAGAGAGATTGACGCAGAGATTTATACTGGTTTAGTTTTTCTGACCTACGTCCAGTCCTTAGATACCTCTGAGCTTTTCAAACCCACTAAGAACAATATAACAGGCTTTGCATGCCTTTATGACCTGAAAAACAAATTCTCCTCTTCTCACTTTCAACTAAACAGAGGATCACACTCCCCCTTCTTCTTCTTAATCTAACCGACCCTCCCAAGGTTCACAACCTTGAGTTCCTCTCCTCGAAATACAAAATTTGAATAAAGGAATTCTCTTGATAGAATTTAATGCTAAGCATTGAGGAATTAATGATAATAAGAGTAGAATAGATGAAGCAAGACTAAATAATAAATGTTGTTTCGTTGGTAAGTCTGTTCTTCTCTTCCATTTTGAATGCTCTTCTATTTATAGTTGGTGGCAATAAATATCCGTTAGACAAAGCTTCATTTCCGTTAGTCTCTGCTTTTTCATTCAACATTGTGCATTGAATGTTTCTGATACATAGTATGGCTGTGTTCAAAATTTTTGGTCCATTGAGTGCACACTAGAGAAGCAATTAGATGACCCATTCTCTGTTGCTAAGTAGAAAAAGTGAGCATTTATGAGTTCAAAATGGATTCAAATAAATGAAGCATGAAAGCGAAAAGATTATGAACAAAGTTGTTTTTCTGACAAACCGAGATATTGTCAGTAAAAGCAAGTACTCGAGTTTTATTGATAATACTTGAGTGTTGTTGGCAAAGCAAACTAGTGAGATCTCATTAATTTAAAGAGTACTCAATTTTTAGTGATAATTCTTGAGTTTTTACAATACTTTTATGATATACTTGAGTTTTTAAAGAAGTATTATTATAAAATATAAGAACACTGTTGTTGATACTCGAGTGTTGAAGACAAAATAGAGAGTGCTAACAATATTTGAGTTTTGTTAGAGATTCTCGAGTGTTTGTGAGGCAATTTGTTAATAATACTTTTAATGATTCTCAAGTATGTACAAAAGTGTTATTACTGCTCGAGCATTGAAAATGAAACTCGAGTTTCAATGAATTTTTTTCAAGGTAATTGCTTACTTGACTCTTGATACCTGAGTTCTATGAACCCATACTCGAGTATTGAGAGTTCTTGAAAAGTTAGAGTAAGCACTTCCTTTGATCCTCGAGTATCCTTTGAAGTATATAAGTTTAGAAAATAAGTTTTGAGCTTGATACTCGAGTATTGTTTCATAATACTCTAGTATTATCAACACTTATGAGTACTCAAGTTTCTAGTGAAAGTTTTGAAGTTCAAAAGTAATTTTTCAGCTTGATACTCGAGTATTGTTGTGTAGTACTCGAGTATTGACAGTACTTTTATAAGTACTTGAATTTTCTTAAAAGTGTTATGTTTTAAAATTAGTTTTGCTCTACGATACTCGAGTATTAAAGCTTAATACTCAAGTATTGTTAGTACTTTCACCAATACTTGAGTGCCAGTAAAAGTGTTGAGTTTTGAAAGTGTTATAGAGAGTGCTATGAAAAATATTGTATTTTGAAAAAAAAAAACTAAATCATACAAAAACATGTTTATCATTATCAAAACATTATCTCAACAAAATTCTCTTATGTGCCTTGCTTTGAAATGTTGAATGGGATTCCTTCAAGTTGTTAGTATACTTCTATTGTCACACGTGATAGGAATTTCTTGTAAGTGGATTTCCAAGTCTTCTAGTCGATATTTCACCCATAAAACTTACTGAGCACAATAACCATTATTTGTTAAATATTCAGCCTTAGTTTTGGTTATAACAACACTATTTTTTTTCTTATTGAATCAACTGACTCCACTGCGGTACCTCCAAAAAGTTTAAAATATGATAAAAAATTTTAAAACATATGAATTAAAATTACTTTTTATAATCTAAATTATTTTTAAGTAGCACTCATGTTATTGAGGGGGTATTTTGATGAAAAAATGTATTATTTAACATTCAATTAACAATTTGCTGCATGGAAATGAAATCCTAAAAATAAAAGAAAGCTATGTATTATAAACTTTCTGATTTTTGAAAGGTTTATATGTGTTTTAACAAAAGAAATGAGGTCTTTAAAATTAAGATAAAGTATAGGAGAGCTAAATGTATTTTACTCAAGATAATTTTCTATAATTATGCATAATTAATTGAAAAACTTTCTACAAGGTACAAATGAAGAGAATTAATTTTTCACTTGTCAATGCATACTTAACTTCTATAATTAAGCATTTAAGTATGCAATGACAAGTTTCTATGTAAGAAATGACAACTAGTTTATAATACTCATTTGTCATTGAGACTTTTTATTAATTAGGTCTCATTTTTAGAACCTCATATTAGTCCCCCTAATTAATTTATATTTAATATTGAATATTTTCAATTTCTCGTTCAAATTGAAACACTAAAATCAGTTTTAGAAAGAAATAGACATAAGCTTACTTGATGGTTCTCTTTTGTACTAGACCCCATAATGCTCTTTACATTGACACCTGTATTGAAAGTGTTGGCCAAGGTGTGGTAGCAATCGTTCCATAGCTGATGTCTAGTTGAAGGCTTAAGTCATAATCGAACCATGGCCCTTAGGCGTCTGCTCTACTGAGGGTTAGCTATAATTTTTAGCTTAGTGGTAAATGCTTGATCTTAACAATTGGCATCAAACTAAGGTTATGGACTCGATTCCCAGTAGAACAATTGCTTAGGAGAGATTATTGACCAAGGCGTCACAGCAATTGTCCCATGACGGAAGCCTAGTTGAGGGCCCAAGTCATAGTCAGGCCATGACACTTGGGCCTCTACTCTACTAAAGGTTAAGGAAATAGTATTGCATCCTGACTAATAGCTATAACTTTTGGCTTAGTGATAAGAGTTTGATCTTACCAGAAAGGGTTGATGTTTTTGAACATATACCTTTTAATAATCCTTACTGTGGAGAATCTTTTATCTTGAGTTTATGACAACTAATTAAAATGTGAAGAATGAACACAGAAAAATAGGCAAGGAATTTTGTTCATCCTTTGAACGCTCTGAAGCTTTACAAGTGATGCATACCTCTGAATAAAATTCCTAAGGACAGTTTACAATAATATTCCTAAGGCTGAGGTGGCGTGAGTTGAAACTTAAGGTGAAAAAAGGACCTATGAATAAAATTGAACTTTTTTTTTCCAATTTTTTTGTTCTTAAAACAGTTTTATAAAATTGTTTGTTAAAACAGGTTTTGAGAACAAAAATTTAAAAAAAAATTATGTTTGAATAGTTGTTCTAAAAAATTATATTTTAAAATAAACATATCAATACCGGAGGATGTAGCTTTGATGGGAACTCAAATCGTCAAATGGATGGGAAAAAACATGGAGCCGAGAACAAATAATTTGTCAATTTTTCAACACAAAAACTAAGAAATCCAAAAAGAAAAACAAGAAAACAACTAAACATTATTTGGTTTTTGAGTTTTTAAAAATAAGTTTCTGTTTTTTGCAATGCCCCAATTTCCCAATTTTTTTATTTCTTTTTATCAATAAATTCTAAATAAAACGATTGACACTTTAATATCTTAAAGTGATGAAATATTATTTTCTTACGATTTTTTAAAAATAAAAAAACTCTAAAATTGTGTAGTTTTGATTTATTTTATTTGAAAAATCATACTTCCTTAGGTCTTGAATAAAAGACCTTATTTATAGTGCAATTTATCATATGGTTCAAGCATATTAACATGCATATAAAATGTTAAACCACAAGAGTGATGAATATGAATTAATGAATGATTAACTAGCAATTCCATTTTATGTCGTCGTTTCTTGATATCTTCAAGCAATCAGGAGGAAATGGAATTATTGTCATCAATTCCATAACATAATTAAATACAGCAATCATTTACATGAAGCAAATATTATACTTAAATTAAATCCATGGAAATCTAACCTACTTCATCACTAAGCTGGTTCCATTCTCAAAGTGGTTGGCCCCCCATCACAAATTTGACACTACTAAAAGCTTGTAAAACATCCTTCATAGTACCAATAAAGGTTGATCCAATTGAAAATGAATTGACTCAGCCTATAAAATTGTGACATACCCTAACTCTGAAGGGCCCCAAGACACAACTCACTTCAACTTTTATGTACAAAAAAAAAAAAAAACAAATACTCGCTTCATCCTTTTATTTCTTGAATGAGTCATCTGTCCTTCAATGTCTTGCGATGGAACATGGGTTCTAAATGTAGGATTTGGAGAGGGCTATTGATTCCTCTCACTTGCTCAAGAATGAAGATCGACTAATGAGTAACAATGCCAAAGGGAAGAATGTGTGAAGAAATGACGATGGGGTATTTTAGCAAAGTGAGAGTATAAACCCAGATATGAGGGGCGATAACATAGTTCTGATCTAAATGTTTTTTTGGGTCCTGAAACGGAAAACTCAACCGTTTGATTCCGACTCAAATAAATGTGCAGATTTAATCCAGCTCAACTCAAAATGGTCTAAAGCAATGAGCCCTTATATCACTTGATGACAACCAAACCATTTGATCCGGCTCAAGTTCAATAATATTGTTTTATAGAATTGACAAATTCCTTCAATGCTTTTTTCCCTTTCATTGTAATTGGTTTCGTTCCCAACAAATTCAAGATCCGAACATGTTATCAAGCCACCTATAACTGGACAAAGTGTGATTTCTTGGGATTTGCTTAGAATCTTGCACAAAATTAGACAACAAAGATTATATCTAGTTTGATGGGTCTCAAATGGAACAGAGATCCAATTATGCCTCCACACTGGGTGAAACGATATTTCTCATCCATCCTTGTCCAACGTTGCCAAACTAGTACATTCACTAATCCTATGATTATCCCAACTATAAAAACATCATAATGAATGAACATCACTTTTTTGAGAATTTGCGACTTTGATGTGCAACTAGCATTACTCTTTTATTTATAAAGTGGATACAATGTACAATGTCAGAAACCCCAACCCTTTTAGGGTGGGACTGGGGATAAAGAAGCGAAGACCTTACTCGATTGCATAAAAAATAATTTTACAGATATGCTGGTTCTTTCATTTACCATCACGCTTCTCTTTTCCTCTCATTTCCTAAGATATATCTTTGTCGATAAGGCATGTGAGCTGGTAATCATTTGGCAAAAGCTGAGTAGTTTCTACTCAATATCTTTCACAGCATCCTGTAGCATGGCACATAAAAGGATCACCCAACAAATAAACACACACATTGACAATAACAAGATCGGCATATTTTAAAGGGGGAATTTCTGAGTCCCAAAGAAGAGACTTAATCACCGAAAAGTTCAATAACAACCGAAGGGTGTACAATGACAAGTTCTTTTGTATGAAATGACAAGTAGTTTAAATTGCTCACTTGTCATTATGAACTTTTTGGTAATAAGTCCCTTCCTCAGTATTTCATAGTAATTCCCCCTATTTTAAACCCTGTCCAAAAAGTAACTTCTAACCAGTCACCTCATTAGCCCTAGGTGGCCAGAGTGGGTGCAGTGTAAGTGGAGATCAAAACTTCACACCCTTGCAATATTACTAAAAAAATTACCTAATCATGTTATCAGCACATGAAACAGAGTAAAACAAAACCAAAACTGGGGATTTAACTTTTGCATTGTGCTCCAAAATTTAACAACTGTTTTGCTAGGCTTTGAACTTTTTAAAGTTTATGTACTAACATTGTGATTATGCCTTAAGTCAAGGACAAAATATTATATCGCCCATAATTTCAATTACATTACGAGGCTTTATCCTCGCCAGCACAACTTACAGGACCAAATTAGTCAATGAAAATTGGAAAACACCTATTTAGTGCTACAATCATCAATATAGTGGTCAATAAATTCATTTCAGTTCCTATAAATCCTTAACCTGGTACGAGGTATTTTAGCAACGAAATCCAGGCCTGATGCCTGGAAGTGAACAATCAAATTTAGAGGTCCACTTGTATCCACATTTAGTCAACATGTTTTTAGCATTAGATTATTTTGTAACACACTTTTTTTTCCGACCAACTTCAACACATTTATCTGGTATATGATACTTTTGTATTGGATTTGAGCATTTGTTGAATAGAGGTAGATACCCATGCATGAGTTTTTTCATCCATAAGGTTTGAATCCTTAACCTTGTTTAAAGGAAATTGAACCCTTCTATTTGACGAAACACCAGTTATATTATAGGTGCCTGTGTGCACTTTCATATAAACAAGATTTTTAATATATAAAATAATGGGTTAATGTGAAAATTTGCTCAGAAAATTCTCTCAGGAGCAATGTTGCCTGGGAAGTTTTTTCAGATACAATGTTGCTCTATAAGTTTCAAAATGAAGCAATGTTATCCTATTCCGATAAAAACACTAACTCTGACTACTAAAAAATTGACGTTGACCATCAACCTTTTTAATGGTAAGAGGTAACATCCCTCCATTTTGAAACCTTTGAGGTAACATTGCTCCATTTTGAAATCTCCTGAATGACATTATTCTTAAAAAAAAACTTTCGGGGCAATATTGCTCCTAAGAAAAAACTTATAAGGCAAATGTGCACCTTAACCCTAAAATAAAACATACAAAAAATATAGTTATCATCTTTTCATCTACAGTTTTATTTTGGTTAGACCAATAATCAACGAGTCAGTATCATTACTGATTCCGTGACGGACCTCAATTTAAGGATCCTGAAATAAACAAACTTTCCGCCCTGGTAAAGCAATTTTCATTTTTACGATAGTGTCTTAATGCAGTAGGTAATGTAATGGTTTGATACCTTTGCAAGCTTCGTGACATAAGCAGCAGCTAATGCGGTGGCCAATAATCCCAAGCCAAGAGTCAGCAACTGATTGTTTCCTCCAGTTAAAGAAAGATCAGATTCTTCTTGCTGAAATTTCATAGAAGTATGTTTTACTAATAAGCCAAAAAAAAAAGTAAATACTCTTAAATACTTAAATAGCTAACAGTAAAATGAATATCTACAGGATAAAGGGAGTGAATAAATGGTGAACAATCTCTTGAATATATTCCAACATGATTTATGATTGATGCATGCAATGCCGAGGATGGTTTCACCTGGAATGAGAATTTTACCATCTGAGCCTAACAATTCTATTTCTCTTCTTCCGCTTAAAACAAATTTGAAGAAAGCAGAAAAGAAAGTACAACGATAAAGGATTGTAGAGCCCCGTCACACAACAATAGAAAAACTAGGACCAAAGAACAAAGTCCACCTTAAGGGAAACCCTGGGAAAAAAGACATAAAAAATAGTACTAATCATACAAAAGGGAAACCAAGGAAAAATAATACATATATAAATTGGCAACCAAAAAAAGTTCATCCAATTGGTAGAAACGGGGTCCATAGCCAACAACTGTGTAGGTTGAAATCCTATTACCAATATGATGATCTTATCCATTAGTAATTTGTAAGTATATCTATAAATATTCTCTAGGAACCCAACTCACCTAAATTTTTTGCTTTAAAAAATAATGATAATGGCATGCCTCTTATAAAATGTCTGACATCAATAACTGATTAGGAATGCTTCATTTTTGGGCCAAAAATGCTTCATATATGTTCAAACACTATTTGTTGTTGGTTACAAGCAATGCATCCAATATTTGGGCAATATAATTCTCATCAACCAGTCCTTGCTAAAAGTAATTCATCCATAACACCTAAATTTGATTTAAAAACATGTGTAGTGCATCTAAATTTGAATTTGTCACTCTAGAAGAGTTTATTAGACTTTGAATAATCCAAATTAAATATTAAGTAAAATACATAAACATTAGCAAATGCTTCTAGAGTAACCTTACTATAATAGAAGAAAGGTTCACGGACATTGGAGATACAATGCAGCAATACTATGGACAGCTGCTATTCTCAACATACATCAAGACCCTAATGTCTTAAAAACCCATCATACCACTAAACGGATACAGGAAATATCTGTATAAATTTTGGACCTTATACTGGCAAGCAAGAAGATCAATTAACACATGATTCAAAACTC
>QFDD01004889.1:0-15893 GCA_006871305.1 Vachellia collinsii | reverse complement strand
TGCATAGGCATCATTTGACGAAGGAGAACAGGGACCACAATATTGGTGGCAACAAATGCGACATGTTCTGTTTTACATGGATCCACTTGGTCGAAAAGAGCCATTTGATGCGTGATTTAATCGTACAATGGACAGGGGAGGAAGTAAAGGAATAGATCGAAATAGACACATGTCATTCAAAGTAATTACTGGCAACGAATGAGACATATTTTGTTTCACACGGGTTCGCTTGGTTGAAAAGAGCCATTTGGTGCCTAATTTAATCATATAATGGACAGGGGAAAGAAGTTGACTAATATATCAACAATGACATGTGTAATGCAAATCAATATGAAAAGATTAAGAGGACAAGAAATTTGTGGAGCAAACAAATATATAAAATTTATCCCTACAAGGATAAGATGACTCTTTACGATCGAAAAAAATATTCTAACAAAATCGTTGGAAATTTTAATCCCAACTAGTTGGTTCATTACTTAGATCCTCTATATAAAGGTCCTAGTAAGTTTTTTGAGTGTGAAGAGATGTGGAGTCCCCCTACTGTTGTAAAGAGCGATGGTAACTCAAGTCTCTATTATTAGATGACAGCGTAATTTGGATCTTTCTCATTAATCCCTATGTTAGAGTTAACGGTATCACCAAGAATGCGCGCGCGCGCGTGTCTATATATATTTATATATAAAATTCATTATTGTAATGTTGTAAATAGAGCTTGTAATCGTTCCATACAAGATTATTGGTTTGATTCTTATAGCTTGAGTTATGAGTAGCTTGACAAAAATTAGTATTTTGATAAATCGAAAACGAACTCCAACAAGTTGCAATTTGTAAAAGTTTTAAACCGGTTTTGTGATCCATGTGAATGCAGTGCATAGGCATCATTTGACAAGGGTGAACAAGGTCGGCAGAGCCATTTGGCGTGTGATTTAATCTTATAATGGACGGAGGAAGGAATTAAACATATAGATTGACGATGACATATGTAATGCAAAGCAAATCTAGCAACGAATGCGACATATTTTGAGGGGAAGGAAGTAGACGAATAGATCAATAATGACACTCGTAATGCAAAGCAATATTAAAAGATTAAAAAGATAAGAAATATGTGAAGCAAACAAATCTATAAAACGTAACCCTTTGAGGATAAGATGACTCTTAAAGCCGTAGATTTAGGGGGTGGATGTGGTATAATTTAGAAGATTAGACCACTGTAAATTTGATCATCTCTCTCTACTCAACAAACTTGCTCGGTAGGGAGAAACCGGTTCCATAAACATTAATTTCTTTTTAATAATGAGTCTTGGACTATGTTCCGAACTCCATTATTGAAAATTTGGATATCTCTCACTGTGTGATCCTCTTCATCTTCTAAGAAGACTGTCTCCTCTGAATTGCTCCTTCACGCAAAGAGCTTCACCAAATCTTTCATTGGAATCAACACTCATCGGCTAGGTCCTGTTCGTTCGTTCCTTCCTTCGTTCTGATGGGTATGCACAATTCATCACTGCATCTTCTAATGATTAGTTGTGGTAATTCTTTTTTTATGTTGAAGCAGCTTTATATTCTTATATATTCTTACAGGAATGGTGGTTTTTGCAGAAAAATGTCAAGTTCCATCATGACTGGGACTCAGTAGACTTTTACCGGTCGCGATGCTTCTGCTAATCATCAAGAAAAAAAAAAGGTAAGATGGACAATAAAAATAATATTAAGTTTGGGATTTTATTCTTCTCCAACGTATACGTACAACATGATACATATATGACATTATACATAGCTAGCATATCGTTTCACTTATTTATTTGAACATTTGATGACATTTATTTATAGTTCCACACGCCTTCATTTTATATCACCTAAAAATATAGGGATCAATCCTCTTTTGGCCATGTCCTGGGTAAGCAAGCATGAGCCATGGATCACTTGTTGTTTTTCCATAATTTCTCGTGAGTTGTTATAATATTCGACATATACATATTGAAACAGCTTTAATTAGGACTTGTGTGTATGTAAATATAAGGTTCTGAATCTTGCAATCAAGTTACCGGCAAAATTACTGGTAATGATTGATTACTGGTAGTTGGTTTCTGCTACTTAATTATTAGATACTGAGAGAACTTTAACCAGAGATTGAAACGCAGCAGTATTGGGGAAGAAGACAATATTTCTTTTTTTGGTGCATAAGAGGACAATATTTCGTTATCGGAGAAACTGAGGAGGCAATACATGGGTAGTCTGGCCCTCATTTATAAACAGCTAATTCACTATTGGGCCTTACAATTGCTGGCCCATATGTACCCAACCTGAAGCCTGAGAATAAAACGCAATGGAATACCCACGTAATGCACTACCCGGTCAAATATGTTACAATTATTTCTTATAGAATGCAACTGGCAGAGAATGAGGTTTTTTTTTTTTTTTGCCCTAATATAGCTAGCTTGACACTTTATTTGCCTTGGTTGAAAACATACGTGTTCGATGCATGGCCGCAAACACATTATATATCTGGGTAAAGGTGCAAAAATTGTTAGGAAGAGGTAAATGTTTTTAATTGATTTGGATTAATGCCACCGATAGTTGATTGGCCCAAAGTGTCTGTTAAAAAATCTGGACACATAAGCATGTTTTTCAAAAAGGGGTCCAAGTAAGCATGGGCGGTCTTGCAATTGCTGCTGAACCATCGAAGACGGTTTCATCTTGCAAAATTCAAGTTGATCTAACCTGGATAGACCTTGCTGGGTCAACCCGAAACCTGATGATCCAGTTATGTAATTGGTTTGATAAATGTATGACTCGGAGTTATGGTAATTCAGAGTGATCCGTTACGGGGTTGATTTGGTTGCATTTTTTTTTAAAAAAAGTTGGCATTCAAAATGACACAGTGTGCAATTTTTTATTTTTTTAAAAAAGTTGGCCAAGAGGCATGCATAAGTCATTTTGAACCCCACAGAATCATATTCCGATTTTTAATATAAGAGTTAATTAACTAATTTTGAGTACAACAAGAATAGTAGTTGAGTAAGTTAATATGATATGTTTTGTCTAAAACACCCTAATAATCTTTTTTTAGTTCATTCCTTCTCTTCCTCCCTCCCTTCCTTACTTGATTATTGTTGAGGCCGAAATATCGACAGAATTTTACATTTATAATCAATATTAATTTCTTAGTTAGGTCTTATTTCAAGGATAGGATTCACAAATGATTATAATTAATTAATTATTCTATTTTTTTTTAGGAGAACGAAGTTCTTAAAATTAATCGTTGTTGCAGAGGATCTTACTAGGTGAAGAGGTCCTCGTCCTCCTCCTCGTCATCGGTAAATACACATTAAAAGTTCTTCTTCTTCTCATTGGTAAATATACATTAAAATTTAAGTATAATTAAGGTCGTGGGATTTGATGAGTGTATTCTCATGATTTTAAGGGAAATTGTGATAATTTATGTTGTCACGTGGGACTGTTTTTTTTTTTAACCTCAAAGTTCTGTGGGACTTGATCGTAATTTTTTTAAAAAAAAAAATCTTTATGAAGTGCTTTTTCTCATCAGCTGCATTCATCATTGGTGATCAATTATGATAAGGGTTTTCCTGGATTTTTGAAAAAGTATTGCAATATTGAAACATCAATTAATTTGTCTTGTGATGTTGAAAGAGCTTTGTATACTCTGGTTTTGCAGGGAATAAAGTGTGCAGTTGCTCGCATCAGGATAATCTTTGTTACTTGGTGCGAACGAGTTAGCTGCTTAGTGCTTATCCTCATATAATGCAAAAAAAGGGGACAACCAAGAAAACTGAACAATAATCTAAACGCTTGATAACTAGTAAGTGACTCCATTTACTTTACTTAATTCAACATTTAATTCTCCCTTGTATCACCTACTTTGCCTTTATTAGATCTGCTGCATTTCATTGGCCATGCATATGTATTAACAAAAAATAATAACCACAATAAAATGCATCACTTATATATATTATAAAAATCACTGTTCCAAGGAAAATTGTGATACCAAGGACATTTCTAACAAACATGTCTTTTTAGTTACAAGAATAAATATTTTCCATCAAAACCACGACTAAATAAATAAATAAATTTTATTGAATCATAAACTTCTATTGAATTTTTAGTTTTTGTTCCATAATAAGAAAAGAATAAAAATACGTAATAGGACAAATAATATTAAGTCAAGAACGTAGAGATAGATTATGAAATGTTTGATTTTTTCAAATATTCAAGAAATATATACTTTTTGCCAATATTCAAGAAATACATTTTCTAATGAATGAATAAGTCTATTTATGAACCTTATTGAAAGCTACATGTTGAGTTATAAACATTTTAATATATCATAGATTTTGTTGTCAACTACGAGTCCAGAGTCTATTTATATTTATAAAAATTATAATTTTTCATCTTTTTTATTTTAGTAAGTGAAGAGATCCTCGCTGAATTAGTCTCAATGTTGCTGTAGAGAATCTTACGAGGTGAATAGGGAAAAAAATTTCCCTAAATTAAGCGCATTTTGGTGAGCATACACAAAAAAACTTCTTATTTACAATTAAATGTTTCATGATTTCGAGAGACTTTATAATAGTTTATATTGTTATATGGGACTTGAGAAATATTTTTAAAAAGAAATAAATCTAGATAGGTTTTTTTCCAAGTGTATTAATCGATTACCAATTATCATAAGGGGTATTCTAGGTTTTTGAAAAAATTAATTTTTTTTTTTTTTTTTTGGCTTGGGCTTGGTGTAAACTGTAAAGAAGGAAACTAATGGCTTTTTAATTTTTCCGTTGATAAGATAAAATTATGGCAACGCAAAAATAAAAGTGCAAAGTGCAAACATATAATTTTGAATAACTGTTTAAACTGGGTGAAAAACTCTAAATGAATGACATTTTGAGATTAAGCATAGATTTGGGAATAATTTTGCGTTTTACAAACAAAATGTACTCTGTGCAATATAAAATCATTTAAAAAGTTGATCGAAACAAGCACGAAGATGGAATTAGGAAAAGTCAGAGTCTGACCCATTTAATATTCAAGTTTAGTAACATGAGGTCAAATTGTCTCCCCAGCTAGCAGGATTCACTTGGAGAGGCCAGATCGTGAGACTTAAGAGACAAGCTGTGCTTAAGCATATCAGGTTAGACAAGACAGACTTTATTCGCCATGATTAGGTCTATAATTTCAGGCAACTAATCATAGTTAATATGAATGTTGTTGTACTATATCCATTCAAGTTTTGTAAGGCTAGTTGACTTTTTTTTTTTTTTTTAAAAGATTAATGAACTAAATTAACTAATCTATCTATCATTTTTTCCTAAACTAATTTGCTTAACTTATAAATTGATATGTAATTTAACAATATATATAAATATTTTAGAATGTATGTTATAATTAAATTATTTATTTAACTTTTTTTTATCACACAAAAATCAAATAGATTTTATATTAAGGGATGAAAGTATAGTATTATTTTGTTCGATACTATAATTATAATTAGTTATGAGTTAAGGTGTAAAAATACCCATAAACTTTAATAAAAAATGCGTCCAACACTATATATTTTTAAGAAGTGTAAAAATATCCATAAACATTTAAAATGAGAACAAAAGTGTCATAACTATTAAATAACAAGGACTCCACCATAACTGGACGCATTTTTTATAAAAGTTACCATAAGTAGTTTTACGCCTTGACCCTGTAGTCACTCAAAGAAATATTGACTGCTAGTGACTGCTCTGGCAAGGTCAATTCAAGCAGGCAATTTGCTTCAAAAAAAACAAAACAGTGTGATTATTGTCTGCCAATGAATCACTTCTAATTTCTTAAAAAGAAAACAATTGTAAGAAAAAACGTGAACTAGGAATATGTTAATGATTCTATCAAACTCTTTTTTTGTTGCCACAGATTCTATCAGACTTATTTGATATTTCATGGAGTAACAACATTATTTCTTGAACCGTTTCTGGCCAGGAGCTTTCAACAATGGTTGCGCCAGAGATAACAGCTGCCATAATTACCGGAGGAGTAGCTATGTTGGGGAAACCTCTTGTTCAGGAATTAAAGTCCAAACTTGAAGAAGAACAGACCTCGCTGGCTGACCTGCACAAAGCGCTGGACAATGGATTAGAGGGGCTTCTTGCTTTACAAAGGGACAAAGGCCAGGAGGTTTCGAGCAAACCACTGAAAGACACGACGGTGACTCATGTTTACCGAACTTGGACGAAGCGTGTATCAGAGGTTGAGAAAGAGGTGACTTCCTTGAATGAAAATTATCAGCAATTGAAGGAAAACAAATGGCATCTTCGGGATAATGGCCTTAAAAGGAAGATCAAAAGTGCATTGAAGAAAGTACTGAAACTTATTGAGGAGTGTCCAAAGGAGATTCTAGCTGATTATAAGGAGCCAGAGCGGGTCATAAAGGAGATTGGTGTTCCATCAGTTGCCAAGTATCCGACTATTAAAACAGCCTTTGAAGAAATTCTGGATCTGCTGCTACAAGATGGTAGCAAGGGAGTAAAATGCGTGGCACTTCGTGGACAAAGAGGGGTGGGGAAAACAACAATAATGAAAAACTTAAATAACCACTTCTATAACGGGGATAGCGTTCGCTTTGAAATGGTGATTTTCATCAGATTGGCGGCTGATGCGCAGACTGATGCGCGTACTGAAGGCCTTCACATTCTGGATGAAATCGCACGGCGAATAAAGGTGGATGGACAAGGTGATGAAGATGAAGTTGCTAGAAGCATACAGAGTGTGCTGGAGCGTAAAAAATACTTGCTGATTTTAGATGGTGTAAGGTACCAACTCGCACTTGAAGGGATCTGGGAAAGGTTAGATATTTCAAAACACAACATAGATAGTAAGGTGGTAATAACCACTAGTTATCCTCTTCCTTTTAAGGCAAAATATGTAAACAGACTAGTCGAGCTCAAACAGTTAACCACTGATGAAGAATGGGGGATGTTTGCGGACATTGTTGGTAACAATCTTTCACTAAACATACAAAACGCTCACCTGCTTTGTAAGAGGTTCTGCCTTTGCCTTCCCATCCTTATACGTCCCATTGCAAGCTCTTTTAAAAATGAAGAGCCTCGTACTGATTGGCAGATAGCTCTGAGTGAATATACATCTTGGCCTGAAGTTGAAGATCCAGATTTAGAAAATATATACAAAAGCTTGAAAATTTGTTATGAACGGTTGGAGGACCAAAGTAAAAAAAAATGCTTTCTTTATGCTTCCCTATATCCAGCAAACACCAAGATACACACACATTACTTTGTGGAGTGTTGTAAAGTTCAGGGCTTTCTTGGTGATGTTGATGCAACTCTTAAGTACAGTGAAATACGCAGGAGAGCTATGGATAAAATATTGAGGCACCTTGTTAATGTGGCATTGTTGGAGGAAGAGGAACAAGGGGAACAGATGTGGTATGTCAAAATGAATGATCTCCACAGGGGATTTGCTTTGCATATATCCAAAGATTCAAATTCAGAATGTAAAATCTATATTGATAATGAAAAACATGGGGAACCCTCTAGATCAGAATCGTGGCGAAATGCTAGATGGGTTTCTATGGTTAGCAGTGAAAGAGATTGTCTACCATCAGAACAAAATTTTGGGAGTCTTGAGACACTCTTGCTACAAAAGAATCTAAAGTTGGTTCAAATCCCACAAGACTCTTTCGGTAGCATGGGAAATCTTCTCGTGTTAAACTTATATGGCACCAAAATAAGAGAGTTACCAGATTTATCAGGATTAACTCGTCTCAAGGTACTCTATCTAAATAGTTGTTCAAACTTGCAAATAGATTTCTCTAAGATCCAACTACCTGAACATCTTGAGGTATTTGATATCCGAGGTATTAGAGTAAATTTCGTGCCTCGTTTGATAAGTTTGCGGTGCCTAAGAATCTCATACACTCCGAGTGGTAATTATGATGGAATTTCAGAGCTTCCCAATTTAGAAGAATTGACTATTGACATTGAAGAGCAATTCCAACGACAATGGAGTAAGGATGGTGTGCATATTAGACAACAAGTCATTTCTTTGAAAAATCTCACAACATTCACATTGAAGCCATGGTGAGCCTGTAAGCAATGATAAGGTTGCTTTTTTGAAAATAGTCTCTTTGCTTTCGAGGCAAAGCATGGGCCACCTTTCTGTCACATCGGAACAATTTGAGGAGGAATCATCATGAATTCCATGAGCCATTTGAATCTGCATTCAATTTATACTTATTTCTTTATTCTGATGCTCATGATGCTCAATGATGGTATCAAAAGTAAAAGACTTGTTTGTTAAGTGTGATGTGTGATTCGAATGTTTTGTTGTTGCTTATAGTAATTTGTACCAAAAAGGATAAGACTTGTATGTTTTGTTATGCTTTCAAATGATGGTACAAATGCTGTAAAATCTCCAACAGAAAAAAAAAATTTATCCTTGGTATTAGCTTTAATGTGTGTTTATAATCTTTTCACCATAGGAAGATGAACTTGATTTGAACTATAGCCTTATTTTAAGGATGCCACATATGAGATCTAGCTTTGATACTATGTCAAAAATTAAAAAATATAATAATATTCAGTTTAACAAACGAGAATAACCACAAACTAATAGCTAACATAAAATATAATCAAATATAACGTATTTGATCAAATATAATCATGATATTGATGTCAAATTAAATCATAATCAAATCATATTAACAGTTTAATCTCAAACCCTCCAAATAGTCTTAGATTCATTGTGTATTAATAACTATTAAAACCTACTACAAGTTCATGGAATATATGTGAGGGCTCAAAAATTCAAGTGAATCTAAAATAATCCATCCTAGTTTTGTTATTACTCAACAATTTACAAATGAAAAGGAAATAAAGATTTAAATTTACTGGACAAAGATAAGGTCTGTTTAATTAAGATGTAAATACAATTTAGAGAGCTACTTTGTTTGGTAATACAAATTACAGACTCAAAGTACTTACTTTTGCGTCAGTCTTTATTCAGCGAGTTTCTGCAAGTGTTATCCAGTACGTTCTTTTCTTTTTTCTTTTTAATTACTTTTTTGCCTTTGTGAATCATTGCAATTGCAATTATGTATTTGCTTGAATACGTTTATTTTCATTAGATTTAGACAGATACGTTATCAATCCAAGTTAAAACAATCCTTTTTTCCCTTCTAATTATAACTATCTTCGTAGAGTCTCATTACACGAACAATATGTCTAATGATAGCATCAAGTTCGGTTGATTTGTTTTGGTGGAATTTTGACTTCCTAGTTGCAGTACCGGAAAAAAAACAAGAAGTCTTGTCAATGATGATCATCGCCTTAACACCATTCTTATTGGCCGATTAAGTCGCATCCTGTGCTCCGGACATTACTAAACTGTTGCCTTTTGACGTCGCCACTAATCTCATCGGCAGTGTTTTGACAATTTGAACCATTTTCTCTTAATCCAAATGTAAAAGAATGGGTCAGCTAACTTGAGTCAAATCCATAGAAGGAGAATTTATCTGGATTCTGGGATTGAATTAAAACCATGTATATAATATACGTATTGACCAAGGCCAATAATTACTTGCAAGCTTAGGTTTTAGTGTTTATGATATGTGAGTGCCATCGTCTAAAGGGCAGGCTCTTCTATTATGACATTAGCACTAAAAATTATGCATATATAATGAGAATTTCATTTTAAAAATAAATATTTGATGTATCATATAATTATAATTGATTTAACCTTTATTTTGGATAAATTGAACCTGTCTCAAAATTTTTAGAGAACCAAAATAGGCAAAATAAAAACTAGAATCGTCAACGATATAATGTTAAAACTTTCAATAACCTAACAAGTAAAGTCCAGAAATAGAGGCATCTATGATATAATATGATGTGATGAAAACCCACGACACAAACATGAAGCCGAACAATGGACAACATAAGTTTAATCTATACTTGAGAGTTTGTTGAACAAGCAGCCCAAACCTTGTCCACAAATTGAAGTGTGACACGTCCCTGATTCCTAAAATGAACCTTCGACTTTTGAGGTCGCTAATCGAGGACCCTGCCCTGATCTGCCATCGTGCCATGTATATTTCTATCTTCATCCGGCTTCTTGGCAATAAAATGAGATGGTGATTTTAGTGTCAGAAGAACTAAGTTGTTCAGTTATAAGTTGATGACTTGTGGCAGATTTTAACATGCAATTATAGCAATCACTACTACAAGAAAAATCATTTTTAGCAACGAACTTTTAACGACAACCCTCTTTGTTGCCACCGAAAGTGAGACTCGAAGTGGCAATATATATTTGTTGCTGTTAAAAGTGAGGCTTTCGATGGCCACCCATTTTATCACCGTTGAAAGTGAAATTTTCAACTGCGACATATATTTGTTACCGCTAAAAGTGAGACCTTTTAATGGTGATAGTCTTTGTCGTAACTAAAAGTTAGTTTTAGTGGCAACATTATCCTTTCCTCTCACAACATTATTGATTTTGCATCATCCTCGAGGTAACACTATTGCTTACACTTAAAAGCAATTCATGAAACTATATGATAAAAATCATGTCTCTCGTAATATAATGTATTAGAATATAGGCTACCTACTTCATGATTTTATCTTAATGGATTTACCTTTTGATAGATTCTATAGTGAATTTAAACCCCATCTAATGAATTTGATTTTGAATTGATACTATACAAGAATTTTATCATTATCGTAGATGGTGTTATTTTCCTCAATTCACTAACATCATCAAACAAATTTACTTTATACATTAGTTTAAAAACGGAAAAATTTTCACCTTTTAGTGAAATGAAATAATTTAAAAGTACACCAATTGAAGTAGACAATTTTTTCCTCACTTAAACCATATATTCATTTGATGCAAAGTTCCTTATTAATCAAGTTTTTTAATCACACACACATATATCCTATTTTTAAAATATTATCTAATAGATATAAGGAATTTAATATAATAGATATAAAGAATTTGATACGCGTTATTGAGAAAATTGATATAATAGATACAAGGAATTTGACCTAAGTTTTCTCTTTTTCAATATTTTATAACATAATTAAAATGATTTCAAATTTTATTAAATAATTTTAATAATTAATTTATGATTTTTAATAACATCGATCTAACCAAAAAAGGATCAATCCAATGTGTGAAAAGCCATTCCCCTCCAAAACATTCGCAATCCCTTTATTTATAAAGGTAAAAAATATTGAGAAAATTGGTAGAAAATCCCTCATTGGGAAATTTATTATCCATAAGGACCTGGACCATTTTGGAATGTTGAGGTCCTTGATGGGTAATAAGTTATTTATGGAAAAGACACAATTGCCCTTCAGCTTATAAAACACAAAAACCACTCGAAAAGAACACACGATTGCTTTAGGATGAACTGCTAGACTCCTCCTCAGCATCCACTAGCAATGTTGGCTTCAGCTGGAGCTTTGGTCCGTCATTACTGGGTAGGGAGGTAAGTATTTTGAGCTCCTTTTGGTGTTCCAATATGAATGGAGATCATTGTAAGCTTTCATTGTGTAGCTAGGGTTGTTCGTTGTGTTCTGAACTTCTTTTGCTCTGTTTTGTTACATTTGGCTTATTATCTTCTTTCCTCTATTTATGATATTCTTTTCTCTGTTTATGATCTTCTGATGAAGAGAAAACTCGTATGATTTTATAAGAATGAATTTTAAGAAAGAGTAAGGAGAGTGTTATGGTTAACTATAAAAATGCCCAACGTAGACTCTAAGCTAAAAACAATGATTGTTTCCTAATCCAGCTTGTGTGCTAGAGTAAGGAATCATTCTACCCTCGCTCTTTGTACTTTAATAAGTGTAGCACATTTGAAAGCCTCATATTTACATTACAGGTTGCTAGACTAGGCATGAGGATAGGGACTACCAAGAGAAACTTAACTGCATTAGTCTCATATTCATGTCCAGAAGAAAGAGTAAGTAGAGTGTTATGGTTAACTATGTCATATATTGATTGATTTACTTGTAAGCTTCAAGTTTTTTGACAACAATGAAGCTTTATTCTTGTTCTTGAAACCAAAATACAAGGAATTAACATATTCAATTCAAACTTCCCCTGACCGTGAAGGAACAACATTACATCTTCTCTTCAAGAGCTCTTATTGAAAGCATTTTTTTATAATCTCAATTATATTATTGCAGGATTAACTAATACACATGACATGTCAAAGCTGAATGAGTTGCAATACAATAATTATCTGGATGAGATCTTTTTATGGTTTTGAACCACAAGCCATCATCTAGGGAGACCACACACAAGTAGATGGGAGTCTCAATTCCAAGACAAGAAAGTGTACAGATATTCAAGATGCCATCAGGAAGGGCATACTTGAAGGTGTCGGAACCCAAATTCTTATTGACCTCACCTTCTACAAGTGTACCTAATAACACTCATATAGGAACAATTAGTTATATATTTTGGTGTATATGCTAGCTATGTTGGTAAAGTAATCTCTCACATAGGAGCAATTAGTTATATATTTTGGTGTATATGCAAACAATGTTGGTAAAGTAATTTATGCTGTCATTATTCAAATAGGTTACCATCACATACTGTAACTTTGTTGTTGTAACATATTGTAAATGTAAATACCATAGTCTACAAAATATGATGTATCTAATTATTTAGTTAATAAAAGAATATTTTACTTAACACAATTCACTAAATCTCATTACCATAGTTTAGTATATCTCATTACCATTATAATTCCACATTGCATATTTTGCCATTCTCAACCTTCATGGAAGCTCAGTTGCAGTTCGTGGAAGCTCAGTTACATTTTATGAAAACTCACTTGCATTTAGTAGAAGTTCAGTTGCATTTGCAATTTATTGAATTTTTTTTTCCAATTTTACAACCCATAGAAGCTCAGTTGCATTTTTTGGAAGCTGTAACATCCTGAGGTATTGTCCTTGTTTAGCCGCCCGTAGGCACAGGGTTTTGTCCTTTTGGGGTCCCATAGTCACTCAAAAGGCGCCTCGGATGTCAAAGGCCACGCCTCGACTACATATATGGCCTTCACTTTGGACGAGTCTAACCGATGTGGGACTTGAGCGCACCCTGCCTACTGCGTCTCCCTTCCCCCTTCACCCACTCCGCGGTCCCTCAGGGTGTTAGGTCCCTAGCAGCGCTTGGTGTTACACTCTCCCCACCAACGGAAAGAGCCGTCCTCGACTCTGATACCATAATGTAACATCCTGAGGTATTGTCCCTGTTTAACCGCCCGTAGGCACAGGGTTTTGTCCTTTTGGGATCCCATAGTCACTCAAAAGGCGCCTCGGATATCAGACAGTCCTTCCAGCCGTAGCCAAGGAATCTGCCCTTTTACACCAAGATCGAGACCATAGCTCTGATACCATTTGTAACATCCCCAGAGTCCTCCCTTGTAGATATTGTCCCTGTTGCAAACAGAGTAGGGTTTTGTTTCCCTGGGTTTCTACAATAACCCAGAAAACGCGTCTATAAGAGGAAGGTATCCACACCCTTATAAGGCGTGCTTCGTTCCCCTTCCCAATCGATGTGGGACTTCACATCAGTTGTAACATCCTAAAATTTTCTTTTTAAAAATTATCATTAGAGAATATTTATTTTATAATAATTCAAAATTTTTCTATAGTTATTTGAGTAATATGGATTCAACCAATTATATATATTGTTATTACAAAATAAATGGGAATATAAAAAAAAACAAAGAAAAAGAAATTTAAAAAAAAAACGGGGTAGAAAACAGAAAACATGGAAAACATGGGGTCCTAAGTGTTAATTTTAGCCAAAATTATATTAAAACAGTAATAGGTCAGACATCACGCTTTTTCCCGCGGCGCCTCCTTTCTCTCTCGCTTCTTCCGCCATTTTTACGTAGAATTGGAATTTTGGAGCTCATTTTGGTGAGTAAAACGTCTCCTAATAATTAAACTTACTTCATGAAAATTGTTCTACTCTTTTAGATCTATCTAAAGGTATAATTTATTCGTAGTATAGAGCAAACTTCTGGGTTAGGGTTTGTACCAAGTTTTGAGTTTTGACAATATAAGACTATAGAATTGTAAAACTAAAATAGTGGAACATTTTAATCGGTTTAGTTTTATTTATTGGTTGATTTGACAATTTTAAATAATTTTCTAGATAGTCAGATTATTATTTGGGATTATATGATTTTTGTATGCATTAAATTTGAGTTTTATAATTTATTTTAATATATTAGACCCTACACTAATTATTGAGTGGTTTGGATTTATGGTTTATGAAAAGATATAAATATTGGAAATTCTTTTGGAGGTAGAAGAAATTATTTTTGGTTATAATTTTGACAAGAGGAATAGAGCTATTGGAGGATAAAAGTGTGGATGAAATAGATAGTTCGAATTATGATTGTGAGTGGGGAATTATTATATGACTTAAAATTTAAATAGGAAGTGAGTTTTACTTAAAGTCATATATTTTTGTTTTCGTAGTATTATATTAATATGTAATTAAATTAATTGTGTAGATTGACTATCTTTGGTGATTTGATCATTGGAGTGTGATTGTTGTGGTAGTGTATCCTTGCTTTGACGTGAGGTAATCACTTTCCACTTATTATGCATGCTTGGGACATGTTTGTGAGTGATTTTGAATTTAGTTGCATAAAAATATTATTATTTGTTAAATCTTGCATTTATAAGGTTGGAAAACGTATTGTGAAATTTGGAGTCAAAGAGTTGATATATTAAAATAGCAATATTTGCAAATGCTTCTTGATAAATATTATGGTAATTTGACTGTGACCTTTGAGTATGAAATCATTGGTTGAAAAGTGCTATGAATAATTATATGTATATATACAAGTGTTGATGACAAATAGTGTATGTGTCATAATTATTATGATATTGGGAGAGGAGGATGTTGTTATGGAATGGAGGTTATTAAAGAGGAAATAAGGGGGTGAATATTTAGCATGCTTAAAGAGGAAACAAGGATGGAGGACTTCCAGAGGTACACTGGATGATCCTAGGCCCATTATGCTACGAGGGCCCATGACACCTTATTGATGTTGAGGGGAGAACCCGTGGTCCGTACTTGTGCTCTGTGGATCTGGCCAGTCCACATCACTTGAACGGTTAGCTCTTTAGGGTAGCTACCAGTCATATGGGACAGCACTAGCCCATGGGTTCAGTCAGAGGAAATAAGGTGGAGGAGTTACTAGGGAGTCTCTGTGTTTAAGAAAAGTGATCATGTTAATATTGATTCATGTGGCCTTTATGATTATTGTGATATTTATGATGATGTTAATATATATATATATTGTGAAATGTGAATAAAGATGACTGTTTGAACTGTTTGAGAAATTGAGTATGGTTTATGAAATTATTTTTATATGCAATTTATTCTTTATCTCTCATTGGCACTCGCTGGTATGCCTTTTGAGTTGGATTGCTGTTTGCTGAGACTTTTGTCTCACCCTGTTGCTATTAACATTTTTCAGGTGATAGCTCCCGTGCTAAGACTTCTGGGAAGATTTCGGAGGCTTAGGTTGTGCTATAATCGTTGTATAGCCTCCTCCTTTGTTATATGTGATGCATTGATGTATATTGCCACCATTATAGGGCTCATATTTTGTTATACCCTTAATTGAGATACTTAGACTCATATTTTTGATGAATTACTATTAGAAGGCCAGAGGCCTATCATTGATACTATTATAATATTTTGGCATACCACTGTGCCGATTTGTGATTAATTATTTGAAGGAATACGTTTTATGTTGGACAACTTGGTATTGAGCCATCAATTTGATATTGGCATGGAATTTGAAAGTTTAGTTGTTTTTCTTTAATGTGAAATGTTATCTC
>QFDD01004888.1:0-17246 GCA_006871305.1 Vachellia collinsii | reverse complement strand
TTTATTTTATTTGTAATAATTTTTATTAATTAATTATTAATTTCAATTTTATATTTTTTATTCTTATTTATTTTAATATTATTTACTATTAAATCTTAATTAATATATTAATTAAAATCAATATTAAATATAAAAATATTATAAATAATATTTATTTTATTTGTAATAATTTTATATCAAAATTAATATTTTTTTAAAATAATAAAAATTATGAAATTAATAATCATATAAATATTATATATAAATAATTTATTATTCAGTATAATATTATATATATTTAAATATGCGTTTAGAAGATACAAGGTTCTCGCAGCTCAACTGGCAAGGGATCACGCGCATGCACATGTGGTCGGGGGTTTGAATCCTGGAGGAGGCAAAATTGAGGATTTATCAGGTGGTGACACGTGGCGGCTGCAGGAGGTGACACATGTCAAGGCATAGCTGTGAGGTGGCGGCTGACAGAGGTGCCACGTGGCAGGGGCCCGGATGAGGTGGCGGCTGGTGGAGGTGCCACGTGGCATTATTATTTATTAAAAAATAAAGAAATTTGCCACGGAAAATTCCGTGGCAAAATTTCCGATGGAAATTTCCATGGCAAATTTCCTATGGAATATTCCGTCGGTAATTTCCGACGGAATGGAAATTCCGTCGGTAAAAGTTTTGTGACGGTGAAATTTGCCACGGAACGAATTCCGTCGGAAAGCCATTCCGTGGCAAATTCCGTCGGAAATTCCGTGGCAAACCACAATTCCATCTGTAATTCCGTGGCAAATTCCGTGGCTAATTTGATGTTTTTTTGTAGTGGGATGCATCAGGAAAATTAAATAACATCAAGGTGATAAATGCACTGTGTATAAATAAGATTAGAGCACTGGATAATATTGTACACAACTAGTATTGCTATCTTAATTTCGAATCCTTTCAATGAATTTCACAAAAAAAAAATTAAAGAAGGCAAAAAAATAATTTCACTTGCTCAAAGAACACATCAATGTAAAAATAACAATGTATGCTGATGACAATAACTTGTAGCATGCTCAACACACACACACACACACACACACACACAGATATATATATATTTTTTTTTTTTGCCAACACACAGATATATATATATATATTAATAGGACTTAACACTTTCTCCAAGGGTTGAGATTTTCTCTAATAAATGCAAGCTCTCTTCATGATAACCGATAAAAACAACACTATATGCTGGATATACTGGTACCTTGGTGGTTGAAGTTATTGGATTGTATATAAGAATCTGTCCAACTTCTTCCACCATCATATCCATGTTGTTCCTTATGGCTAACACATTCCTCGGAATTCGCACTATGTTCCACTGCAACTGTTCTTGTCCATGACTTAGCCACACCATATTGTTTCATAACCCACACGGACCATGTTTGAGAATATAATCCATATTCAAACCGACGATAGAGAGAAGATAGTGATACGGCAAGCAAGTCCCCTGCTGTTAGTACTTTTTTGACACTAGATTATGTGAGATTCCGAGGAAACAATATTTTTCTAAACACTTCCCGACCCAAATCAAATGTGAGTATAAATTTGTCACCGATCCAATGAAGTACACTGTTGATAAACGCGTGTGATACGTCATCAAAGATGTAACATGAAGGAAGATAAGTGAGACGCTTCCATGACCATGTGGCATATGAGAAAACCCAGGCTGTATTGAGTACTTGACGACCAGAGAGACCGGCAACGAGGTAGACAACCTTAAAATCCTTGCTCGTACCATCAAAGCCAAACCCTAAAGATGATCTTTCTACACCAAGTTTTGGAAGCAAAACGTGTACATATTTCCTAACTGTGGGGTTCCAAAGAGTGAGCTTGTGGGGAGGATCATCAACGAGGCAGACTAACCCATTGCTTGTACCTACCACTTTATAATCTTGGAAGCCTTCAATGGGAGGACTTTCCACTGTGCGAAGATAATCGAAATCTTCGTTATCCCAACGAAGTGAAAAGCCGGGTAAAGCTTTATCGAGGAAGACTTGGTTTCTGGAAATGAAATTTCGATGGGAATAGCGAGACATGAAGCTGGGACAGGTAATATGGGAATTCCAGTCTCTACAAACGTATGCACATTGAGATAGGGTTTGAGGGTCTAGGATTAGCAGAATTTCTTCAAAAAGGTCAGCCAAAATAGGAAAATTGTTATTATTATTATTGCCTCCTGATGAGATTGTGGAGAGTAGCTGAGACTGGTTTGGTTTCATGTGCTGTGTGGTCATGATTCGGTAAGGTTGCGAGGAATTAATGGAAGCTTATCAGAGAGATGGCTAGCTAGAGAAGAGCAAGAGCGTCTGTGAGAGCTTTCGGCCGATGGAGATGGATGAATGAGAATGGACGAGTCTTAAAATCCGGGGCAAAATTTGAGAGGGGTACTTGTGTCCAAAATTTATCACAAAAGGGATGGTCTTGTCCCAAAATTTTGGGTAATGAGCCTCTGATGCCCCACCCTCTAATACTGTATAATACCCTAACTTTTTAAATGTTTTTTTTTATTGATCATTAGATTTTAACTATAAAATGATTGATATTTTAATGCCCTATATATCAACAAAAAATAGTGCAGTTTCAATTTCTTTTTATAATTTTAAAAATACTATAAAATTATCGAGTTTTGATTTTTTATTTGAAAAATTGAAAAAAAATTCAAAGCTACACTATTTTAACCTATAAAATATTATTAGGAAATTTTTTTTTATTGATCATTAGATTCTAACTATAAAATGATTTATATTTGGTGTCCTATATATATATATCAGCAAAAAAAATAGTGCAGTTTCAATTTCTTTTTATAATTTCCAAAATACTCTAAAATTCTGTAGCTTTGATTTTTTATTTGAAAAATTGTAAAAAAATTCAAAGCTACACTATTTTTACCTATAAAATATTATTAGGGAAAATTGTGCAGTTTTGATATATTTCAAGAATATCTTACGGCCGCATAATAATAACTCGTTAACAAGTAAAAACACATTGCTAGCAGATCAATGTTTATATGGTTTTAAGAAGTGGTTTCAGCAAGAGATTTAGTTTCACTTAATTTGTGTTGCCCCATGAAAAACAACAAAAAAACAAATATATGTGTGTGTATACATAATTCCTAAGGTAAAAGAACACATTAAGGAAGGCCCATGTTAACGGGAGAGACTCATTATCCTCTTTCTTGACGTTGATATAGAGTTTCCTCATCTAATGATCTCAACCAACTTAATTAAATAAGATCACATATTATATCCCCAACAAAACCCATGCTGAATAAACTTTATCATCATAAATAATATGATTAACGAGGCGTACAACCTTAAAATCATTGCTCATACAATTGAAACTGAACCCTACGAACAATAATTTTACACTTGAAGCCATTGTGAGTGGACCTGGTTAGGGTGCTCATCAAAGTGATGAACTCATCTAACCCATTAGATCTGGACTATCCATATTTGATTCTGGATGGTCCAAATCTGATTTTTTTTTAAAAATAGCAATTTTTTTAGTAAAAACATTATTTGAAAATATGATAGTTAAGAAAGAAATTCTATTTTAGATTTGATACCCATTAAAACAAACTTTCAAAAAAAAAAAATTAGAAAAATCAGATCTGAACTATTCAAATCAAATCAGGATAGTTCAAATCTTAGAAGTTTGAATTTTTGGGTTCCAAAGAACAAAGGCTGTGAAGTAAATAATCAGCAAGACATACTAGACCATTGCTTGCACCCACTATTATTGTTCTAATTCCTTCACAACCACCGATGTCGTTATCCAAATTTAGCGAATAGCTAACTTTAAAGGTCCCTACTCTTTTATTGTGTCGCCAACACCTAATGAGGAGGACTTCTTTTTCTGGAATCAAAAGTTCAATTTGAATGACGAGCCATGAAATCAGGACTTATAATAATAAGATAGTACCAAACTCTGCAAAGAGAGGCGCATCGAATTAGGGTTTTGATGTCTTGGTTGAGCAGAATCTCTTCCACAACGTGCATGGGGAGGAATAAAAGGACTATTGGTGGACATTGTGGATTTGGATTTCAACATGAGGTCAACGGTGATAACAATATGAAGAAAGATACCAATGGCTTCTGGAAATCCTCGAACGATCAGACATGCGCGCACACACATGCAAGTAATTTTTGTATGTACATAATTACACCCCGAGATGATTAATATTCGAATGCCAATTTTACAATTCATAATTAATAAGGATATTTTAGAAAGAATATATCAAATTTATTATAATTAATTTACTTAAATACCTTTCTTAATATAATCAAATTAATTAAATAGATCATATATTAAGGATAACTGTAATAATTTTACTTGCTTTTTACTCGATCTCTGGAGTTTTTCTTATTTTTGTGTTATTAACATGAAGGAGCCTAGTTAAAAACAAGTGAAATTATTAAACTTTATAAAAGGAAAACAAAAATGGAAGGACTTGGACAAAAATTAAATGAATCCATAGGGATTTGAGGATTAGTTTTCCCTGAAAAATTATCAAAATTAAGATTAGTAAGTGGGGCCCACAATTTGATATGATAAAATAACTTTTTGCTAATAATTTCTATCACATGACATAAACTCTTCTTACTTTTGGCTTTTAAATATGATCATGCCAAGTGGTGAAATCTAAACCCTTCATCCGTTGCTTGGCTTCTCTTGGAAGCTTCCTTGATTTTCCTTTGCTTGGCGACTAAGCAAAGATATTTCGGGAATACTTTCCGTGAACTCTCTGATCACTTGCTCTGGATAAGACCAAAATAAATTACCATTTATTTAGAGGTAGTTCTCCAATTTTTTTCTACCTCTAACTCTTTCTAGAAATACTCTTAATAATTTTTCTTCCAAAAATCATAATTCTAGGGATTTTCGACCTTTTCTTTTCTTTCAGACAAATTGGTTCGGACTTTTATCTTAGAGATAATTTTATAAAATAGTACAATTCCTAAGTTATTTTTTCTTGCTTTGAAATCAAATATTTGAGGCCTATGTGTATTTTAAATAATTATTCTTGACTAATTATTTATTAAATATTCAAATATTAAATAATCTTTAAAATTCCCATAAAGGTTATTTTTGTCAATTTAACCAAAACCAAGCCTCAATTACTAATCAGTGAATTTTTTTTCCTATTTTTCGGTGGCCTGTTCTGGTCAAACTTTGATCAAAACGCCCTTTGACTTTCCTCAACTTATCAAAATGTCATTGAATTTCTAAAATGACAATTTGGTCCTATGAATTTCAAATTTACACATAGGTCCAAATTTCAAAATAACACTTTGGTCTTTTATTTTTCAAAATAATCATTTTACCCTTACTTTTTCTACATTTGCCAAAATGACATTTTTACCCCTCTGTTCCTTTCTACTTCCACATATATCATTTTCTTTCATTTTCCTTCACTTTTAACTTTCCTTTGTTGAGCCAAATACTAGATAATTTCCAAATAACTTTTTATCTGACAGGAAACTTCATAGAATTGGGTTTGGTAGCATTTACCATTCAGACTCATTTTTAAACTTTTAAGCCCAAGATTTATGATATAACAGTAAGCATTTTCAATTGAATTGCCACAAGTTGTTTGAGCATATTATATTTGGGTTTCCCCCAAAAAGAAAGTTGTTAAGTAAATTGTTGCAAATGACATTTTATTGACAGTGCCCTTGATGTTAGGCTAAACAGAGAATAATCGACTTGCTCTATTTAGTTTGGTGAATGAATATTGTGAGTTGTGGCTTCTAATGAATTATGGTATCATAAACAGAGAATGACTTGCTCTATTTGCCCGTGTTACAAGTTCTTTTTCTTTTTCACCAAACTATTCAATTTTTTTGGGCAAACAAAATAAAATTGGCTCATTTTTCTTCTTTGCTTTTCTTTTGGGTTGAAGTTAGATTATTGATGATAGTGTTACAGATTTTAATATGTAGGAGAATTGCTTCCTCATAGATAATGCATTGAATCAAGTAGATTTTATCATTAAACAAATTTTAATTAATTCATGATTATAAAATATTTCTAAATGCAATTATAAAATAGGCTTCAAGATTTATATGAAATCTAGTAAGGAAGACTGAAATAGAGATTTATGTATGATATAATAGTTTGATGTTTAAAGTGTAGACATTAATTGCATTCATGGGAATCTTTTAAAGAAAATTTATGAACTAAATACATATTTGTGTTAGTTTTATCTATGATATCTATTAAAAAGACAAACTCTTTCATCACATTGAATATGTTACATAGTAATATGACATTCATAGTTGAATCGCACAATACAATCCTTATGAATGAAAAGTACAATATGATTACAGGAGAGATAACTCGCTTATTTTCTAAAAACACCAACCTTCCAAATGCAAATTTGGCCTCAGTTTCTTTTCACCAATAGCAATAGATTGAAATTTATTCCATATCTGATCAAAGAATTGGAAATAAGCATACCTCCATGAACTACTGAAGAGCAAAGGGCCCACCACTACCCAAAATCCCGCAATAAATCCAAATCCCATGCTCACGAAGAACCAATTGATTCCCTTCACATGATCAACTTCTTTTTGTTTGTTGTCGGAGTAGTTTGATGAACAATTATTGCTGAGTGGAGGGCCACATAGATCATTTCCAATGAAACTTGATGCTTCAAAGCTTTGTAATTGGGTCCCCGTTGGAATTTTTCCCATCAAGTTGTTGTAAGACAAGTTGAGCATGCTCAGAAAGCTCAATTTGGACATGCTTGATGGGATTTCACCTGAAAGATTATTTCTTGAAAAATCCATGGACTCCAATGATTCCATATTGCCAATGCTTTGAGGAATTTGGCCTATAAAATTATTGTTTGAAAGGTTCAAATAACGAAGTCCCTCAAGTCTTGTAAGCTCTATTGGTATCTCTCCGGATAATTCATTGCTTGAAAAGTCTATGCTTGTGATGAGACCAAGGTTGGTGCTGTAATCATAAAATCTTCCTTTCAACAATAATGCTTCAACTAACAATTGATTAACCCACAGTGGTTGAAAAGAAAAGGATGACTCTAAACTGCTATTTATTACCAACATGTCACTCAGATGCTTGACACATGTTGGTATCTTTCCTGTTAACTTGTTATGTGCAAGGTCCAAGATTTGTAAGGCACTCATGTTACAAATTTGATGAGGAATTGGACCAGAAAATTTGTTTGATCTCAAAACAAAAATCTTTAAACTTGACAACCCTTTTCAAACCCAAGATGGAACCCTTCCTGAAAATTGATTCTCTCTTAGATCCAAGAAAATCAAGTTTGTTCCATTCCTCAAAAAACTAGGAAAATTTCCAGAAAAATTATTGTTGTAAAGGTTCAACCATTCCAAATTTGACAAGGATGCCATAGATGTATGGAAGGTCCCAGTAAAATGGTTGTTTTCTAAATTCACTGTCTCAAGAATTGGCCATCTCATCCAGCAATCAGGTATTTTACCCGATAAATTATTTGAAGCTAAATTAAGAAACATTAATAACTTTATCTCCTCGTGTTGATGACACAAGAAGTGATCAATTGATCCTAAAAACCGATTGCCTGAAAGGTCTATGTACCCCACAGCATTTGATACATAAGGTAATTGGCCATATAACTTATTTGAGCTTAGATCAACAACACTATCAGTCATAGTGATGTTTATCAATATATTCGAAATCTCTCCTTCAATATGGTTGTGGGAGAGATTCAAATACCAACAATTGCCAATTATGCCCCAAAACCAAGTTGGAATTGAATCACAAACCATGGCGTTGGAGATGTCCAAATCATGAAGATGCTTTAGTAATTGAATCCATGAGGGAAAGTGGGGACCTATATTCCAAGATTGTAAACTCAACATCTCCAAAAGCTGGAAAGAAGGATTCCAATAAGGGTCCACTTTTAACATGAGTTGGTTTTTGTTTGCTTTGAATGCTCTCAATTGGTTAAAATTAACAAGGTGGGTTTCTTTGACAACTCCTTAAAAGAGATTATACCCCAAATAAAGCACATTCAACCGATAGAGTGATCCTATGATTTCAAAAGGATTTCCATCAAGTTGATTTTCAGAGAGATCAAGAAACATCAAAGATGTCATATTTCCAAATGATATAGGAATTGAACCGTTAATAGTGTTGTTGCCAAGATCAAGATATATCAAAGATTTAAGATTTCCTAACGAGCTAGGAAGTGCACCTTGAATGGAGTTGTCAGAAAGATCAAGTTCAACAAGATTTTTGAAAAGACCAATTTGGTCAGTGAGATGACCAAATAATTGAGAACCACTCGCATAAAAAATCTCCAGTGTTTGGGAAACACATCCTGCTAAAAGGATTTCCAACATTCCATAAATTTGTTTGTTCCACTTGTTATATGAAAAATCCAGTTTCTTCAAGTTGCAAAGATTTCCCATAGAAATTGGAATTGGCCCTTCTAAAAGATTTTCTCTCAAGTTAATAGTTACAAGATTAGTCAAGTTTCCAATGTTAGTAGAAACTGTGTCAACCAAGGAGTTACTAGAGAGGATGAGAGACTTTACATGACTAAAACTGTACATCCAACCAGGGATAGAAGAGTTGAACTCATTTTTAGATAAAACAAGGTGTTGAAGGAGGGTCAAGTTTTGAATGCCATCTGGGATTGAACCATGAAAATTATTACTACTTAATCGAAGATAAACCAATTTTTTCAGTTGAAATATCCAATTTGGGATCAATGAAGTGGCAAAATAAGAGTAAGAAAGATCAAGGACAACAAGAGATGAAAAGTTTAAGGTGGATGGTTCAAAATGATGATTGAAATCACATTCGAACAAGTACAACTCTCTCAGAGAGGGAAGTGAATGTAGAACCTGTAGCCAATCAAAGGCGTTGGATAGGTTTACACGAATCAGCTCAAGATATTGTAGGGAAGAAAGAGTCGAAGCCCAGTGAAGACTTTCAACAGATATCAACAATTCATATTCATCCATGTAATCTTGATTACGACCTTGAAGATGAAGCTTGTTTAGATTGGAGAGATTTCCAATTTGATAAAGAATGCTTCCTTTGAAACTATTTAGTCCCAAGCTGAGATAGTGCAAATTTGTGAGGTTTCCAATTTCATGAGGAATGTTTCCATTGAATTTATTATAACTGAGATCAAGATATTGCAAGTTGGAGAGCTTTCCAAGTTGATGAGGAATGCTTCCATTGAATTTATTATAATTGAGATCAAGATATTGCAAGTTGGAGAGCTTTCCAAGTTGATGAGGAATGCTTCCTTCCAACAAATTTCCTCCAAGGTCAAGATAGATCATATTGGAGAGATTCCAAAATTGAATAGGAATGCTTCCACCAAAATGAGCATCAGATAAGTTAAGATATGTCAAACTTTCCATTAAGCCAAGAAAAAAAGGAATTTTCATACCTTCAAAATTATTAACACTCATGTCCAAATAATTTAAATGCTTCAAGTTAAGCAAGGAGGGATGTACCTCACCACCAAACCTTGATGTCTCATACAAATTGTTGCCAGAGAACTCAAGAGGAGATTGAGGTGATGGAGGTGAGAGGTGAAGCTCAAGAACATGTCCTGTGATGTTATGGCAACAACAGAATCCCAGTTACAGCAATTTGTATAAGGAGACCAAGAGACAAGCCTGTTTGAAGGATTTGAGAGATGATGTTTCATCTGAAGTAAGGCATCTCGCTCACTTGGAATGCACTGAACCTCACTAAATGCTCTACAGATGCATAAATAAACATTTGATAAAGTAAGTAACGAAATAAAAACAAACACTACATTATCGGAGGAACTACCCATAACAATATTAGACAAAGAGGTTTTTGCTAACAAGTGATGCGCTTTGATGGACAAATGGACCGTGTAAACATAGCAACCAATTTATAATGTCATTCTATGGTCCCCACTTGACCAAAAGTCACCTCCTACACCATAAAGTTGTAAGTAAATTTGCTTTTTGAGCTCTAAAAAACATATTCTAAGGATATCAAAGTTTTCCAAATTAAATATTGACTTGCCTTGTTTTTTTTGTTGGGTACTACATTACCTATTGAATACAATATGCCTAGTGATACATTTAATAATCCTCTCTTCATCCTTTTTCTCCCTCTCATTTTCTTCTCATCGTATCATCCATGCTTTTAGGTTAAACATTGCACGGTTAAAATTTAATAAAGTATGAAATTATATTATAATATTACATAAAAATAAAACATGTTGAAATTTAATTTGAAAAGTTCACAACTATAAACTACTTAAAAAGAGAAAAAAAAAGTTGTTAATTAAGTTCATGTTTGAATAGCAAATGAAAGAGACTATGTATTCATTACTTGGAGAAAAGTTGTTAGAGTAAATGGATAGTTAGAGTATTTTACTCTGAAATTATCAATTCTCAATCTATTAAATAAAATTTATTATAACTGTATTATTCACAAGTTAGAATAGGGTGATTCATCTGTTAGTCTCTTTGTAATATAATATAATATATATATATATATATATTTATATGGATGATAGAATGTTAGAGATAGAGTGTGTCACTCTATAATTTGTTTGTAAGGTGCTTGTTATTTTTTAAAAAATTATGACATCATTGAAAGAAGTTGATTAAATAGTGATTAACCACAAAGGCATGTAGTACCTTTTTGGGAAACCCTCAAACCATTGATTCATAACCACTTTTTCTGCAAGTTGAAATAAAAATTCCATATTTACCTTGAAAGCCATAAAATCACTTTTAAAAAATTAATCTAAATACACAGTATCACAATTCACAACTAACGTGTGGAATGGGCTTTCATGTGAAAATTTCTTCTCTAATATTTTCTTTTGATTGGCATTTCTTGTTAGAATCCAACTTGTTAATATGTTTCCTTCTTCAAACCATCACCCCATCTTTTTTGTTTACTATTCTTACGAGGAAAATTTAAATAAATAGTTCAAATGTCATGTTGATTTCAAGGAAAAGGGCTGTTCCACATGTCATTTCTTCGAATTGACATTGAGGGACCAAACAAAATGCTTGCGAGCACGATTGAACCCGTGATCTGCATTGCAATGGATAAGCATAGCGCTGCAAAAACTAATTTATAAAAGGTATTAATCCACAAGTTAATAAAACATTCATGTATAAAATACACATATTCTAACTAAAATTACTAAAGGACAAGTCAAGCAGGGGATTAGTTCAACGATTCACTTGTTTAACTAGGTAACTTGAGTTAGATATTACTAAACATATTATAAAATATATTTCATAAATTCCAACCATTTTCCTTGGATGGATAAGCCTACTCTTAAGCTCTTCAATTAGGGATCCAAACAATGTTGTTTCAAACTCATCAAGTAGAGAAAAATTAAATTAAATTCTTGACAGGATGGATAAAACCTACTCAAAAACCTGTCAAACAGGGATATAACTTTTCTTTTAATTTGCAATGAAAAGTTTTAATTAGTAAATGTTGGATTTTAAAAGAATAACATGATAATAACATCGGGATAATTGAGATGAGGATACTTGGGATATCTATGTTATCATATAAAAAATATAAGATTCAAAATAAACATATTAGTATAAAAGTTGGAGTGACATCTATTAACGTGGAAATGATAGAAAATTTTTTGATATAGTTTGAACATGTTCAAAAAATGCCATTGATTTCACCGTTGACAAAGGTCGATCAAGTAATATAAATTACTCTAAAAACTTAAATTACTCAAATGACTAAAGAACGTGAATTTTATTGTAGAAAGTTGCTGATTAGTTATACACTCCCATTTTTTTTTGAAAGTTTTTGTTTTCAAAAAAATGTGTAAATAAAGAAAATTTATATAAAAAACACACATTAATTGATGTGGTTGGGTTCTCTATTATTTTCTAACTTGCCAATGGGGACATTCTATGTACACACACGTGTTTGTTTGTATGTATGAAAGTTGACTATAGACTAATAAGCAACCACATGATCAGTCTGAGTCTCAACATGCGGAATGGGTTCCAACTTCCTTGCTATTATTTTTTTGTCACAACTTTATTTTACTAAACATATAATAAAATATATTTCATAAATTCCAACCATTTTAATTGGATGGATAAGCCTACTCTTAAGCTCTTCAACTAGGGATCCAAACAATGTTGTTTCAAACTCATCAAGTAGAGAAAAATTAAATTAAATTCTTGATCGGATGGATAAACCCTACTCGAGAACCTGTCAAATAGGGATATAACTTTTCTTTTAATTTGCAATGAAAAGTTTTAATTAGTGAATGTTGGATTTTGAAAGGATAGCATGATAATAACATCGGGATAATTGAGATGAGGATACTTGGGATATGTATATTATCATATAAAAAATATAAGATTCAAAATAAACATATTAGTATAAAAGTTGGAGGGACATCTATTAAAGTGGAAATGATAGAGGATTTTTTAAGATAGTTTCAACATGTTCAAAGAATGCTATTGATTTCGCCGTTGACATAGGTCGATCAAGTAATATAAATTACTCTGAAAACTTAAATTACTCAAATGACTAAAGAACGTGAATTTTATTGTAGAAAGTTGCTGATTAGTTATACACTCCCTTTTTTTTTTTGAAAGTTTTTGTTTTAAAAAAAATGTGTAAATAAAGAAACTTTATATAAAAAAACACACATTAATTGATGTGGTTGGGTTCTCTATTATTTTCTAACTTGCCAATGGGGTCATTCTATGTACACACACGTGTTTGTTTGTATGTATGAAAGTTGACTATAGACTAATAAGCAACCACATGATCAGTCTAAGTCTCAACGTGCGGAATGGGTTCCAACTTCCTTGCTATTTTTTTTTGTCACAACTTTATTTTACTAAACATATTATAAAATATATTTCATAAATTCGAACCATTTTCCTTGGATGGATAAGCCTACTCTTAGGCTCTTCAACTAGGGATCCAAACAATGTTGTTTCAAACTCATCAAGTAGAGAAAAATTAAATTAAATTCTTGACCGGATGGATAAAACCTACTCGAGAACCTGTCAAACAGGGATATAACTTTTCTTTCATTTTGCAATAAAAAGTTTTAATTAGTGAATGTTGAATTTTGAAAGGATAGCATAATAATAACATCGGGATAATTGAGATGAGGATACTTGGGATATATATGTTATCATATAAAAAATATAAGATTCAAAATAAACATATTAGCATAAAAGTTGGAGTGACATCTATTAAAGTGGAAATGATAGAAAATTTTTTGAGATAATTTGAACATGTTCAAAGAATGCCATTGATTTCACCGTTGATATAGGTCAATCAAGTAATATAAATTACTCTAAAAACTTAAATTACTCAAATGACTAAAGAACGTGAATTTTATTGTAGAAAGTTGCTAATTAGTTATACACACCCATTTTTTTTTTTGAAAGTTTTTGTTTTAAAAAAAATGTGTAAATAAAGAAAATTTATATAAAGAAAACACCCATTAATTGATGTGGTTGGGTTCTCTATTATTTTCTATCTTGCCAATGGGGTCATTCTATGTACACACACGTGTTTGTTTGTATGTATGAAAGTTGACTATAGACTAATAAATAACCACATGATCAGTCTGAGTCTCAACGTGTGGAATGGATTCCAACTTCCTTGCTATTATTTTTTTGTCACAACTTTCAAATCTTCCACACAATAACAATTCATGAAAGAGACCATTCATTACAAATTGTTGATGTATATGTTGTGAAAAAATCTCTAGCTTTGCAAAGTCTTTAATTACTTAAATTTTCATTGGGAGATATGTTTACATTTAACATTCAATATTAGTATTTCTTCTGATATGAGAATACTTGTGCACAAATCTTATATATGAAGGTTACATCTAAGCACCGTAGTTTTTGAAATTGTGCAACAAAAAAAAAACTTTTAAAAGCTCAAATTGTTCAAAAAACTTAATGAATTTTGTTATGATTGGATTCATATATAATATATGCTCCCAACTATTATCTTCTTGAAAGTTGTCGCTTAGATTGTGGATTAGAGTTATCATCTTAACTTGCAAGGCTTTGTTTTACTGAAGAGTTTTAAGTGTATGATTCAAGAACCACAACTCTATATATATATATATATATGAAACATCTTACAATTCCATGTATGTACTTTGATATTACTAAATAGGATACAATAAAACAAACCAACATTTGACGTTCGTAAGAGCCTATGCACTCATATCACTACAAAAAAAAAAACTTTTTTGCGATGACTTTCAGCAATGACAAAAAAGTTACCGTTGAAGGGTAGCTCTAGTGGCCAAAGAAGGTATCTTTCAGCAGCGACTTTTTCGTCACTGCTGAAGGGACCCTTCAGCGGCGACAATTTTTTATCACCATTAAAAGCCAGACTTTCAGCGATGACTTTTATAAGTCGATAGTGAAAGTAAATTTTTTTTAAAATTTAAAATTTAATTTAAATTTATTACATTCAGCGGTGACTTTTTCAGTCACCACTGAAAGTAAAAAATTTTCTTAAATTTAAAATTATTTTAAATTTATTACCTTAGTCGCTTCTAAAAGTAAATTTTTTTTAAATTTAAAATTATTTAAAATTTATTTTAAATTTATTACCTTCAAAGGCAACTTATTCAGTCACAGCTTAGGTAAGAAATTTTTTTAAAAATTTAAAATTTTTTAAAATTTAATTATTTACAATTTATTTTAAATTTATTACCTTTAGCAGTGACTTTTTTAGTCAATAAAGGTAAGAAATTTTTTTTAAATTTAAAATTTTTTAAAATTTATTTTAGATTTATTACCTTGACCTTTTTAGTCACTGTTTAAGGTAAGAAATTTTTTTAAATTTTAAATTTATTTTAAATTTATTACTTTCAGTGATGATCTTTTTTGGCGCCGTTGCTGAAATTAGATTTAAAATTTATTTTAAATTTCTTGCCTTCAGCGGCAACTTTTTGTCATTGCTGAAGCCAACAAATTTAATATTTATTTTATTCATAAAATTTTTTATTAAAAATATTTTTACCAAAAAATAATATTTTTTAAAAAGTAAAAATTATGAAATTAATAATTACATAAGTTTATAAAAATATTAGTACATTAAAATAATATATTATTCAATCAATAATATAATATATATATAATTAAAATATAAATATAAAAATAATAACCACATGCATTAAAATTATCATCCAATTTATTTTTAGTTTCTAATAATATTAGATATTGTATATATAGATATATATACAAATAATATATATACATAACTATGTGTGTGTATAAATGTTTATAATTTATTATGTAGTAAAATATTATATATATATATATATATATATTTAAATATGCGTTTAAAGACTGATGCAGCTCAACTAAAGTTATTGCAGCTCAACTAGTAAAGACTGATGCAAGCGGCCAAGGGGTTAGAGGTTCGATTCCTGGAGGAGGCAAAACTTTAAATTTGTCAGCTGGCGACAAGTGGCATTGTGAGGTGGCATATATATAGCGACATGTGGTATGCAAGGAATGGTGGTGATGTAACAATCGTTGGTGATGTGGCACTGACTGGTGATGATGTGGCAATCGCCGAAGTAAATTATTATTTTTTAATAATTTTGAAATTATTATTATTTTTAATAATTTTGAAAATACTTTTAACTGTGACTTATCCTTTGGCAGCGATAATAAAAGTCAGCGCTAAAGCTACCTTTCGATGGCGGCTTTTTTGTCATCGCCAAAGGTACTTTCAGCGGCGACTTTTATCTCCGTTGAAAGTCTTTTCAGCAGCGACTTATTTTTGTCACCGTCGAAACATTCAACAACAGTACCTTCAGTGACTTGTTGCCGCTGAAAGTCAATTTTTTTGTATTGTATCTATGGTATATTAAATCAGCGTACCAATCCCTTGGCTAGTCGGATCAAAAGATTTAGTTTCTTGTTATTTATAAACTCCCATAACTATTTTCTTGCCAGAAGTTTTTGCCTTTTAAATAATTAGAATGTATAAAGGGTTAAACATACGTTTGGTCCTTATAGTTTACCTCAATTTGGGTTTTGGTCCCTGAAGTTTAAAAATGATGCTTTTGGTTCCTCAAGTTTACTTTATTTAAAACGGTTAGTCTCTTTAGTTTTAAAAGGTCCCTGTACTTTTAACTAATTTTGTTTTTTATCCCTATATTTTGAATGAATTTTAGTTTTAATCCTTATACTTTGAACGAATTTTTATTTTGATTCCTAAATTTAATTGTATTAATTAACAGAGTCAAACATTCAAGTCTCTAAAACTACAAGGATAAATTATACAACAATTTTTTTTCATAATACCTTGTCTAGTTATTAAGAAATTTCACTATAATTAACGGAATTAGTGACACATAAGTAAAATTAACTGTATTAACATTAGGTGTAGGTCCTTTTAAAACTATAGGCACTAACAGTTTTAGACAGAGTAAACTTGAGGGACCAAAACCACAACTTTTAAACTTCAGGGACCAAAAACCAAATCAGGGTAAACTATAGAGACTAAAAGTAGATTTAACCCATGTATAAATTATAAAATATCAAAAAATATAACTAAGTCCTTTTCAAGGCATAGGATGAGCATGTTTGGTAAAGTTTTTGGAGAATAGCTTCTATCTCGGATTGTGTAAAATAGTTTTTGATAGTAGAATAGATTTTAGGAAAAAAGTGATTGTGAAAAAATAAATATGTTTGGATAATTGTTGTCAGAATAGCTTTTAAAATGTGAAATGACAAAAAAGGGCATAAAGTAATATATTAAATTATTTTTAAATTTTAGCACAAAAATAACATTGAATTTTTTTTTTAAAGTATACCATTGATGCATATGTAAGCTCAAAATATAATGTCATAATAAAATGTGAACAAATTTTGTAATAAATAATTTCAAAACAGAATTAAATTTTTCTAAACATATTTATTTGTATTTAGTTTCTTCATAAAATTATAAAGAATTCCAATTGAGTTGGTAATAATATTCCAAGCAAATATTACATGTCAATTTAATTTGTTAAAAAAAATGAGCACACCGTTTCAAAAATAAAATTAACACAATTAACGTAAGCTTTGTCCGAAAACATAATAGAGAAAATTTTTTTTTTTTTTTTTTTTTTGAATAACAAGGCAAGCAAAGCTTGATAGTTATCTATTACATGGGAGTAAAGTCAGGGGTAATTGTCCCCAAACCGGAATACAAATCATAATAGA
>QFDD01004887.1:0-17714 GCA_006871305.1 Vachellia collinsii | reverse complement strand
GTGGGAGTAGGTGGATTTGCATTTGGGCCGTTAGATCAAGTAGATCTCCACCATCCATTGAGTAGGTGGGAGTAGGTGGATTTGCATTTGGGCCGTTAGATCAAGTAGATCTCCACCATCCATTGAATAGGTGGGAGTAGGTGGATTTGCATATGGGCCGTTAGATTGAGGAATGGAGTAGTATAAATACCCCCAAGGGGATCATTTGTAAATCATCCATTGAAGGATCCATTCAAGCAATAGAGAAGCATTCTCTCATTCTCCTTCTCTCTCTAGTTTCTCTCTCTAGTCTTGTGCTTCTTACTTGTGAGCTTGTTCAGGTTATTTGGGAAGGCTGACTTAGTTCAAGTTTGGGTGAAAGATCGAGCTAAGTGCCGCACGGTTGTTGTGGATACAAACAACCCCGTGACAGTTGGTATCAGAGCCAAGGTTACGAACAGGAGATCTCGTAATCATGTCTAGCAAGGACGCCGAAGCAAGTCACCTCACAGAAGTACAGAAGGAACGTGGGCGAGGGGAAGCCCGCGGTCCGTTGAAGAAACAGAAGGGGAGGTCCAAAGAGACAACCACGGTGGAGTCTGTCTTTACGGACGTTATGGAAGCCTTCGAGGCAAGGCTAACCAAAGTTGAGTTAGCCATGGGGGATGTCCTCGCTGAGCAAGAGGAGAAGGAGGATAGCTTGAAGGAGCTCGAGGGTCGGATGCTAGGAGCACTAAATTCCTTCGTCGACACTATGAAGAAGTCGATGGAAGATTATCGTAGTGCTACAAATGCGGAGATCCAATCCCGTGACAGTATTCTCCCTTTTTGTTTTCACCCTTATTCTTCCCCTCAAGCTGCAAGGACTCCATTAAAGGGCTCGAGTCCTGCCAGAGACAATATATTTCATCATAAAATTGACAAAGTGCTTCTCATCATCATTGTCATTTTTCTGAAGAAAGGGCGCTAGCAGAGGAGGCGTTGCAAGAGGTAAGTTTTGCTTAGAGATTTGCAAATTCAAATTGTATAGGAATCTTTTAGTCGTCATATTTCGAGTTTTATTAATCATGTCTAAATAATTATTAATCATTTTTCTGAATCTTTTTCCTTTTTTGACCATTTTCTTGGTAAATAAGTGTGAGCAATTTATCTTATTTTGATGAAGATAACTTTCCATTGCCCATTGTATATTGAATCATACATTTTCCATGCTAGTAACCTAAAATGGTGGTTATGATAGAAACAAGTAATAACAAACTTTACTTTTTATTATTATAAAATATGATTGTGTTGAGATTTAATATAATTATGTATTGATATTATATCATATCTAAAAGCTTCTTTGATTAGATTTAAAGGTAGCCATCAGCTTATGATTTTCCTATATAAAAGCTTTTTTGCAATCAAACCTAGGTATATTTGATTTTCCTATATTTTATTAAGTCCTATGTTTTGGATTTGTTTGATGTAGGTTGGGAAGAAAAATGGCATCTACTTTAAGATCAACATTTGGAAAAAAAAAACTATTTTGATTTTTCCATGTTGGTAGACAATTTGAGAATAACGTTGAAGGGCAATTTCAATATAATGGGGGCAGTGTAAGAGTAAAAAATGTAAGACAAGGGATGACACTTGAAGAAATGAGGCGAAAGCTCAACAAATGTATCCTGAACATTATTTGTGTCCATACAACTTATGGAGATCTAGAGGTTGATCTTGGTTCACATCAATGCAGTTGTACTGCATGGCAAATGTCAAGGATTTAATGTGCACATGTTTGTGCAGCAATCAAGCATGCCCATGGCAATGTATATGATTATGTTGAAGAATGCTATAAAATTACTTCTCAAAATAATATTTATAGTTATAGCATGACTCCGGTTGTAACAATTGACATGCCAGATGTTAATGATTACATGATGGAAAATATTTTAAAACAAACCCTTTTTAGGCCACCTCTGACTAGCTGACCTCCTGGAAGACTAAGAACTAAAAGATGTGAATCAGAATTCTAGAACAAGAAGATTTACCACTATGAAAGATGCCATGAAACTGGTCATACAAGAAGGACCTGCAAAAATACAAATACATCTTGATTTTGTCGTTAATAGCTATTTAGGTCTTATGATTTCAAAATGTGAACTTCAAAAATTTTTACACCTAGACTTCAATTGTGTTACAAGATGTTATTGAAGTGCACAAGGTTTTGGCAAAAAAATTCATTATACCCATGACAATTTTGTTGTTACTTTCATATCTGATGTCTCTCCTCTTGTTGTCAATAAAAAAGGAATGATAATTAAGAAGATAACCAATTACGAAGTTATATATAATTGATAAGATTGAACAGGACGTTAAAAATGTTTTTTTTTTTTTGCAATCAATTAAAGAGTAATATTTTCTCCCTCTGTTGTACATACACAAAAATATTTTATTTCATAATGATGATGATGATAAAATTAAAATCTGAAGTAGCAGTTGAGTTACTTGCATTGGGGCATTGTCATGTTGTGGACATCCCCTGATCATCAACGGAATATGAATAATTGCCCCCGTTTAACTCGCCCAAATTAATTAATGAATTCGAACAGTGATAAAAATAATAATATTTTTTAGTTTTTAATAACTTAAGGGTATTTAGGTAATTTGACCCAATTTTCAAATCCCTAATTGAGTCAGATAACCTAATTAAAGATTTATTAAGTTTAATGATCTAAATTAAAATTTGAGTAATTCAAACGTCTTTTATTTGGATTTTCTCAAAAAATTTCCATTCCATTCAATTATATTTTTCCTGTTTATCAAAATAGATTATTTGTACCAAACGGGGCCCTTATTCTTCGTTAATTAAAACATTACATCTGAATGGTGTATTATAAAAAAAATTGGCAATAATTATAATTTAAATTTTGGAACCAGATGCATATTTAGAAACAAAGCGAAAATTCAAATTAGGACAAGTAAATTGGTGCTGGTAAGAAGAAAAAACAAGCACTTTCTGAGTACAAAACCATATCAGTTTCTCTAGATGAGACCACGCAAACACCTTTATGAGTGTTTTGGTTGCTTTTTGATCAGTTTCTCTGGATGAGACCACGCAAACACCTTTAGGAGTGTTTTGGTTGCTTTTCTCAAAACCATATCCCAGTGAAATGCTAAAAAGGCACTTTTTACCTGTAAAGCCATGGTTTTGGGTTTTTAATAACCAAACATGTTAAAATTTTGGAAGTGTTGTTTTCTTCTTTTATGGTTGTTGGAGTCATTATTATGGCTCTACTAAATATGCCCTACTTCTTCCCTTGTCTTCACTCTTGTTGTTCATCATTTTTGTAGAGTCTTTTACTATTATATAATATGAATACAGATTTTTTGGGAAAAAACAATTATACTTAAAAATACCTTAGTTAAAATTATAAGCCAGGTTCTGTATCAAATGAAAAAAGGAAAAAAATGTATCAAAAAATTGTAAGCGATGATACATATACATCACTTTTAATTTTTTTTTAACATTCCATTTCTACCGATATATTTTTTTATGTTACAAAAAACTTTAAACAAAAATATAAATGAAATTTTATTCTCATGCAACTGCCTTACGTCCTTTTTGTTAATTTCACATGAAAAAAGTGATTCAGAAATATATTATAATTAATATGCATATTTTTAAAATTTATAATCAATATGTATATATTTATAATTTATATGATTAAATGTATTCTTAGAAAAAAAAATGAAAATATCCATGTCAAATTAGTGGGGGAGATGCGTTTCTACTCGAAGGTTTGCGGGGGCAATTTTGACATTGCACACCTGGCATATCATTAATATGCAAACAACCCAAAAATTGGTTTGAAAAGTGGATTTTCTTTCGTTTTTTTTTTTTGACCTGAAAAAAGTGGATTTTCATGGCATTATTTGAAAGCATGGTTGGGACAATCAGACGTGAAACTCACTTTTCTCCCCAATTCGTTTTTGACAAAAAGAAGAAGAAGAAGCAATGATTTAAGGTGGAAATCATAATTTTTGAAATAGCTTATTTCTTCCAACATTTTTAAAATTACTTTTCTCTGTGAACCCAGCTAAACGCAATCATTAATCCTGGTTCATAAATTAAAGTGGGCTTTCACACGAGAGAATAATTAACGCATTCATAGAAGAGAGAACTATAGATCAATCAAGGATTACAAAAATTTGTGAGTGTTATGGGGCTGTCTATACATTGACGCAAATTGTAATAAAATTTATCTTACTCATAAATTATAAGACCATCCACATGAGGAAGATTGGTGAGAGTGCCTTCTTCTTTAGGCTCAAAGGTTTAACTCAAAGGTAATAAATTTATTTTACTTTTTACTCAAAGGTTTGAGGGGGCAATTTTGACATTGCACACCTGACATATCATTAATATGCAAACAACCAAAAAATTGGTTTGAAAAGTGGATTTTCTTTTTTTTGTTTTTTTGACCTGAAAAAAGTGGATTTTCATGGCTTTATTTGAAAGCATGGTTGGGACAATCAGACGTGAAACTCTCTTTTCCCCACAATTCATTTTTGACAGAAAAAAAAAACAATGATTTAAAGTGGAAATCATAGTTTTTGAAATAGCTTATTTCTTCCAACATTTTTAAAATTACTTTTCTCTGTAAACCTAGCTAAAAGCAATCATTAATCCTGGTTCATAAATTAAAGTGGGCTTTCACACGAGAGAATAATTAACGCATTCATAGAAGAGAGAACTATAGATCAATCAAGGATTACAAAAAGTTATGAGTGTTATGGGGTCTGTCTATACATTAATGCAAGTCATAATAAAATTTATCTTACCCATAAATCATAGATTACATTTAAAAAAATGGTTTTCACCTCTTGATACGTCATGCTTCAACCTCTAATTCAAATATGTCTTATAAAATGAACCCAAAAAGTTATAATTAATGATGAAAATGAGGTGGGAGCAAATTTAGGGAGACTGAAATTTTTTCATTCGAAATTATTCCGCAAGGAATTCATACAAGTAAGCGATACAGACCCACATATAAGCAGAAGAAGAAAGGAAACCATAAGAAGTAAATCGTACAAATTAGAAACCACTTCACATCACACTTAAACTTGAAATCACTGATCAAACCATAATTAATCAGTGAAATACTAAAACATATAAACCAAGCCCTTCACTAATGACAGTTTCGTTTGTAGATATCACATATTTCTTTCCTATCACCTGGACTTGGCAAGGGAAGGCAGGTTGTACCTGTGTATCTGGTATTTAGAGTGCAAGGTACAGCAGGTTTATTATTGTTCTGTGTGTTCCCAGTCTTAAACTTGGACTGATCGTAACGCATTCTGGCTACATGAGAATTCACCAGCAGCAACCCATCATTGTCGTCAATGTCGTCGCCGATGAGGCAGTTGGCTGAGCCGCCGCATGCAGTGGTGACGCCGATAACGCTGTTGTTGACGTTCCCTGCTGAAGTTGCCCTGCTCAGATCTGCAAGAACCAGTAGGACCATCCACATGAGGAAGATTGGTGAGAGTGCCTTCTTCATTTGGCTCCTCAAGAGGACTGTTATCTGAATAATGTCTTGTTTATTCAAAGGCCACCGCCAGATGAGTGGACATTATTTTTTTCTTGAATTATATTGTCTGTCTTCAGAATGCAGGTATATATGTATAAATGAAAATGATCCAGTTGGGCCCACACTATTTTTTTCAGAGGCCTATATGGTTTTAATTATATTTGACGTTTATAATATTTTCGTTCCCATTATAAAATTGAAAACTATTTTTACATCTTCAGAAAAAGAATACTCTTCAAAACTCACTTTTAATTAAAAATTATATGTGTTTTTGGACTTCAACCCATGAATAAATAGATAATCATTTCTGTTTTTTTTTTTTTGCCTGTGATAATCATTTCCGTTAAATACGTTGCTTTTTATCGCGTTCATTATACGGACCTGTTCAATCACGTGCGTCGCAGCTCATCTTTTCTTTTATTGTCCCCATCCAACATGCAATTCTTAATTCCATCAAGTTGTCTTTGGTCCGACAATATTAATTATCTTTCGTACGTCCGACGTTGGGTGTCACATATTATATTGCATGCTAATAATGTTCTGTTCTAGTGACTACAATTTTAAAGCATTGGCTTGATTTATTGCATGTTTGGTTGAAAGAAAAATTGGGAAAGAAATGAAAAAATCCAAATTTTCTGTTTGCTCAAGCATGTTTAGTGTACCATTTTTCTATGAGAGCATTTTCCAGCTATGATAAATTTTCACTCATTCATGGGAAGGCCTCTTCCCACCATTTTTGGTGGAAACCTATTTTCCAATGATATGAAATTACCAAGAACCCCATTCAACTTCTTCCTCCGAGCTCCCCTTTCTTCATCTTCATCCTCGCATCCAGTTGGTTCGCCTTCAGTAGTGACGACGCCAGTTCATCTTCAGTATTTTAATGTAGTGACGGCGCTGCTGGTTCAGTGAAGATGTTGAATCGAACCCAGAAATTGGAATGGAATGAGAAGTTAACATGCTTCACCAGCCACTGAGCTACGAGTTTGAAATACCGCTGCTAATTCATCTTCCATTGCAGTTTCGATTTCTTTGGCATTTTTTTATTAAAAAAATAGATTTTGATTTGCTTATTTGCTGTGAAATGCATATCTGATTTTTTTGTTAGAAATGTTCATATAGTAGCTATGATCTATGATTGAGCATAACTTCCAGCTGCAACTCGAGTAATTATAAGTTACTCATCATATATCCATAGTCAAAGATATAAAATTATATAGACTATCAATAGTTTTAACTATGAGCATGCCATGGGTGACTCATGGTTAGAGTTCATTTTTTAGTCTGATCGGAGAAATTGGAGAAGATAGTGAAAGTACAACGTCCTTGATGAATCCCTAATTTATTATATATTTTTATATCTATCTTGGGGATTTTATTATAATTATAGGGCTTAATTTCAATATTTATCTAAATCTTGCATGAAGATAAATTAAATTAAATAAGTGATAAAAGGGCCAAAATGTCTATTGTTTTATAATTCCTCTTTATTAAACTGATCCACTTAAAAGAAAGGTATTTTCTGCTTTAATTTCAGAAATATTTTAAAAGGAGTTTGTAAGCTAAAACTAAAGATAAAGATAAAATCACATGAGAGGCATCATCCTTCATTAATGGCAAATTGGGAATTTCCAAGATTACAACCTTTTTTTAATTAAAAGGGTGATATAATATATCCAATTAGATTATATCTAGTTAAAAGATTAAATTATATCATGAAAGTATTCAAGAAGCAATCTTTTTGGAGCAATCAAGCCATTTGAAGATCACAACTTATCATATATATATCTGAAGATCAATTCAAATCAACAAATCATTCAATCATTAAACAAAGGAAAACACTATTTATGAAGAAATTATAACAGATATTGAAGAAGAGATAGAGAATCTAAATAAAATATGAAAGAAGATATCCTTATCTATATCTACAAATATCAATAGGATACCTTTCACATCTATAAAAGGAGCCCTCTAGGAGCCATTGAAGATAGACCTCAGTCATTCACAACACATCTCACAAGTATCCACATGAGGTACCTTCTTTCTTCTTCATCTACTTCCTTCTATTATTTTCTATTATTAATATGGTGTATTTGAGCCACATGAGTGGCTAATTTTCCTTGATTCTTGAGGAAATATGTAGTGGCTTAAGTCCCAAATTCATTATTTATGAGTTTTATTTTTAAGAGATTTAATCTTTTTATATGTAAATTTTTATATTTTCTAGTTCTAGGATTTCAACTTTTTGCATAATGTTTTTTAATTTGTGGATTCATATCATAATTATTATTTGAGTTTTTAAAACATTTTGCTGCCTCACAAGATTCTCTCTTGTTTCTTATTTATGTTTATAATTAGGGTTTCATGGTTGATCATGATTCTAAGGTTCTCGTTCGATTACCTATTTTGAGAGGCTAAATTATATTTATAAATTGGATTCACATGCTAAGTAATTGTTAAATAATTAAATAATGAATATTTATATGTTAGGATCCTACGTATGAGTATTGATTTAATTATTATGACCTATGATGTTCATCTAGGGTTTATATTTTAACTTAGCACTCTTTATACACTCCACCTATCTTTTTAGATCATGATAGCCACTCATCGATCCTTGGGAAGCTTTACCATATTAGTAAGTTTTCATTCTTTTTTATTTATAATTTTCGTTTTATTCTCATAATTTTCATTTAATTTAATCAATCCTCTTTTATTTTCTTCACTACCCAATCACCTAATTAATTAAGAATTTTTATAAAACCAACTTGACTCTGGGGAAAACGACCTAGGTTAACCACTAGTACTACATTAAGGTTAATTTAATTAATTAATTTGAAGCACTTACGACAAGTGCGATAAGTCCTCTTTAATAAATACATATATTTTCAAATTTCATTTTACATATTTTATTATCAAGTGTAATATGATCATTTAACACAATTTTTTTACATACTTTACCACCATTTTAACTCAAGTAAACACAAATTTTCCTATCAAATCATTTTTCATTACAGTGTATACCAAATATACCATATCCAAAAATTTTCCTTTCTCTTCCTTTCCATTTCTTTTCATTCTTATCAATTCTTTTATCCAAATGATCCCTTATGGAATTGAAGGAGGGGAGGGTCTTGTACTATGGCAAAATATATATGAGGTGTCCACATACAGACACATACGCATCGGATGTATATATGTTCGTCCATCTACTGAGATCTTTTGACATACATATTTCCATTGTTAGTGTCAAAATTTTCATCAATAAATTCACCGAAAAATTTCAAAAATAAAAAGGATTTGATACATAAACTTTAGGATTCTCATCCTCCCTGACTCAATACATACGTCCTTCCTTCTTCACGAAAGTTATTTTTTGGAATTATATATGCGCTAGAAACTATTGGGATCCAACGTGTTTTCAGAAGCATCACATCTTCGCCATTTGAGAGTCCACACTCAATTAGCTGTACTATCCGATCACACCAGATGGGCTATTGACATTTTGAACGTATTTTAATGTATATAAGTATATTACTGGTTCATAGTTTCTCCTGTTGTACTTATCTAAGGTTACATGCTTTTTTTTTGTTTTGGGCTTGTTCGACCTCTGTAATTACATTCTTTAATGACATTTTCCCTTTTCTCCAAAAAAAAAATTATTATTGAATATGATATTTAAAATGAGTAAAATACGTACTCTACGTCCCTTACATTTTATCTTAATTACAAAAACCTCCCCTCTATTTTTAAAAAATATGCTTAGGTCCAAACTGTTAACTATGTTAAAAATATTCTAAAAATATAACTTTTTAATTGAAATTTGCGTTAAAATGCATTTTATTTACTGATTTACCCTTCATATACTAAACACCTAACTTTGACTAAAGTTGTTTTGAAGAATTTAAAAGGTTTTTATCCTAATTTTATTTTGTAAATAATTATTTGTTTGGTGTATTTATTATATTATGATAGAAGTTTAAGTAATTTAGTTAATGTAGACATAAAAAAATTTGATTGGAAAATTTATTGATTCTTTAAATAATTAATACTTGACTAAATATATTGGTAAATGTTTGTGACATTTTTAAAAAATTAAATTTATAAATTTAAATTATTTATATAATCAATCTTCCAAAATTACGTCATTTTATAACTTCTAAAAATTTTTGAAAATATGTATTAAAATTATATTTTCGGCAAATATGAATGTTTAAATAATTCTTATGTTATAGAGGGGTATTTAGTCAAAATAAAAGTTTAAGAGTCAAACTTAACTGTCAACAAACGGTTGGATAGATAAAAATGAAATCCAAAATATATGAATGAGGTTCATGTAACATACATTTTAATCTCTAAAAAGGTCTATGCATGTTTTCAAAACAGAAGAGTGTTATCTTTAATTTAGGTAAAGCAGTGAGGAAGAAAACAAAGAAATAGAGAGATTGTAAGAAAGAATAAAATGATAGCGTGCCACCCAAAGGTACTACTTTTACAATTGTTGTTTAAATATTCACTGAAAGCTCTATTTCTCATAATGGTTTATCAATTAAAATAAGGGTAAAAGAGTAAAAATAATCTGCAAGTTTTTTAAAATGGGCACTGATCACACGGAAGTTGTAAGGAAGCCATTTTAACCCGAAAATTTTCACAATGGAACATTTTCGATCAACCATGTCAAAACGGTCAATGTTAATTTGACCAATTTCATTGTGGCTATGCTATTTATGACACATCATCATGGATCAACTAGATCAGCTACGAACCTTCCTTCGCCTTTCTCACTCCCCTAGCTGCTCTGCTTCTTAAAGCTCTTGTGCTAGTACCTCTCTTCGACCTCAAATGGGAAAAGGCGGGAAGCTTATGAAGCTCAAATCGGTGCTCAAGAAATGGAACTCATTTAGTAACAAACTGATGGGCACAAAATGTAAACTAATAACTCCGCAAGTGCATGGGTCGTATCAAGTAATAAAAAGTGAATAGAGTATCATTTCTACGAGGGCTTGGCACCAACTAAATTAAGCAATAACTTTACATTTTCATTTAAGTTGAGCGAAACATATAGATATAATAAAAATAAAATAAAAATTTAACTAGAAGAATAAATTAAATTTAAACTATAACTAAGGTTAAGGGTGATTCTAGATCTTAAGCAATAACTTGGATTATGATAGATTTGATTATTTCTTAGTGTCTAATTTCTCCCCTTAATTCCAATTAAGATTATATTTGCTAGTCTATGATTCTTAATCACCTAAAAGGATCTTCCGACTCACAAAAAGGCATTCTAATTATGTTAAATAGTCTCTAATTCGTTAGATGATTATATAATTAGACTAAATAAAGTGCAGGCCTAATCTAACTATGTAGAGCCTGTAGGTATATTCCTATCCTATAAGCAAATTAAATTATAAAACTCAATCCTACACAATTCAATTGAAGGTCTAATCTAAATTTTCTATCTCTAGGCTCCTTTAGAACACCAAAATCTGTTCCAATCAGATCCCTCATTTTTCAGGACAATCAAGCATACAATTGAATAAATAAATATAATATTAAAGCAATTAAAGATTGAAATTATCATTCACTAATTCATAATCAAACTACAATAATCCAAAACGAAGGTTTATCTACATAAATTGAACATTCTCATGAACAAAATAAGAGTTAGCCAAACAAAAGATAGAAGAAATAGAAAAAAAAGATGAATAACAGGATAAACTAATAATCAGAGCTGAAATCTCATCTGTGCTACTGATCTTTCGTATCTCTAAGTCTCAAACCTCCTTCCATTTGAACTCAAGCTCTTGTGTTGCTGCCAAAGAAAAAGAACACACCTCCTTCTGGCTCTTAATGCTCTTTTTATAAGCTTTTGAGTGTTTGTTGTGGGTGCATATTTTCTTTTTAATATAAATATATATTATAGTCATGAGTAGATTCTTGCTTTTGAAATTTGGCGCAAATTACGTACAATGACCTACAGTTAAGATCCCCACTTCTTCAGCCGCCAGCACGCATGCTATCTTCCTATTGCTCGATTTTGGCTAATATTACGGTTCTGACCCCATCTTTCAATATCTTTCCACTCTATCTTATGATATCTACAAAATAAGAATAGACTTTCTAGAAATATTACTTTTCTTTATTCTAGTATTCAGATTTACGAGAGAATTATATAAAATAAATTAAATAGATATAAAATATCCACGAATAAGATCTAATATATCTAAAATCTACATCTATATATTCACTTATCACAAAGCCCCTCCAATTGTGTCAATGTCGTTGCCGCTGACGACGAACCATCCTCAGTCTACAGGTCGTCGGACCCACTACCCCGCTGACGACGAGTCCTCCTCACTCTCCCATATTGATATTAATATAAAAGAAGATAGAAGAGGACGACGGACACTCTCCCATAATTTTTTAAATTTTCTTATGAACGCCTTTTTTATTCTATTCCGCTGTCGCCTTGTCCATAAGGGCTGAACTCCACAGGGAAGAGAGAGAGAGAGCGTCTCTCCTCAGGGCAGACTCAGATTGCATAAAATCTGCATCTGAGATGGCTTCAGTATATAAAAAAAGCATCGAATCTTCTTTACCTCATCAACTTCACTGTACCATCTCTCTCTCTTTCTTCCTTAATAACCCCTTTACCTTTACCAATGTTGATTTCACATTTGCATTACGTTCTCAACCTCATTTTCTCCTCTTTCTCTGCCTAGATTAGCATCCTACACTTGCTTTCGTCCCTTAGGGTTTTAATTTTACCTTCTTGCTCTCCCATGGCTGCGTCTTCTATGGCTTCTCCTCTCTGCACCTGGTTGGTGGTTGCTTGCATGTAACTCGACTGTGGGGCTTACCATTCCAGAAGCCCATACTCGATCTACAGTTCTAGGAAAATGAGCAGGTGCTCTCGACGGAGGAAGGCCATGTCTAAATGTGCAGTGGAAGTTCTGAATTAAACAGGGGCGCAATTTCGTCTTTCTATGGATCTAGCATTCAAGGCCTAATTAATGAGATCATTTGAACATGGAAGAAATAGAGAGCAAACAGTCCATATCTAAAAATCAACGTTCAAAAAACCAGTTTATAAGATAATTTAATAAGTGCCATGTTTATTTAAATATTATTTATATGGTTAAATTGTGTATATTTTAATTAAATTATATTATTTTAATATAACCGGTTTGATCCCGATCTGACCTACTAACCTTTAAACCATTATTTCAACCGGTTCATTATTCAATTCAGTTTTTTGAACCTTGATCATTACACATGTATCAAAAATACCACTGCCCTCCCTCTCTTTTCATTAATAATGTATTTTTATCAAAATCATATATTTCAGTTTTCTAACATATATTTAATCATATATTTTATAAATATATACATATTAATTATTAATCAGTTATATAAATGATAAATTGGTCTTACACATATGCATATATATATATATATATATTATTCATTATTTTAAAAAAACATAAATTAATATTTTTTCTTTGTGTAATTAGCTTATGCCCTTTTTAATTATATTTAATCATGTATCTTTAATTTGCATTTTAATTGTTAATTAATTGCATAAATAATCTACTGTTCGTACATATGAGCATATATATTATTTATTTATAAATTTAAACAAAAATATAAATTAAATTTTGTTCAATAGGTACTATCACACTAGCTTATGCCCATTTTGGTTATTTGAACATGAAAAAAGATAATCTGATAACAACCATCCAAACACTTTCATTTTTTTAAAATCACTTTTTTTAATAAAATCTATTCTTCTAAAAATGTATTCTTTAAAATTACTTTTACGTAAATCAAGATAAAATCTATTCTTCAAAAGCTAATTCGAACACACATATTATATCAAAATACGATGTAATATTATATAATTAAAATGATAGACACTTCATGAATTGAAGGAATGATAAGAGATCACAAACCATCAATTAATTCATATAATCACTCCTTAACATAATTAATCTCTAATTAACACATTTCAACTAAAAAAAAGTACAAAGGATCAATATAAAATAGAGATTTATCATGTCTTTGCTCGGGGAAAACTCGGACTCACTCAGATTGCACAAAATCTGTATATGAGATGGCTTCAGTATATAAAAGAAGCATCGAATGTGGCCTCTGATTTCATTTCAAACCAGAAGAAAAGAAAAGCAGAGTAATGAATATGGTTCAATGGGATGAATAGTGTATCACGTAGCCTCAGTATTTAATAGCAGTGACTATTGTACTGGTACAGTAATATTGTGCCACCTATACATAAAGCGAAGGCTCTAGAATATTTTACAATGGAAATAATCTATATACAAAAATACATTCTTATATATTCTTAATTCCCTCCTTTTGCTTTAGCCCCTCTTCCTGAATTTGAAGGACTATTTGTGACTCCAAGTTTGTCCCTTAAGTAACAAAACCTTGTACTAGGCAGTGGCTTTGTAAGACAATCAGCCAACTGCACATTTGTAGGAATGTATTGAACTGAGAGTCTGTTTTGCAGCACCTGATCACAAACGTATTGAGCATCAATTTCAATATGTTTGGTCCTAGCATGACAGACCGGATTTGATGCAATGGCTGCTGCACTTATGTTATCACACCATATAATAGGGGCTCTTTTTAAGGCAAATTTCAGTTCTGATAGCAGTGATCTAACCCAGGAGATTTCTGCAGCTGTATTCGACAAAGAGCGATATTCAGATTCTGTGCTAGACCGAGATACAATTCTTTGTTTCTTGGAGGACCAGGCAACAAGGGAATTCCCAACGAATATACAGAAGCCACCCATAGATTTTCTATCATCAGGGCATGCAGCCCAATCTACATCAGAGTATGCAACCAGCTCTAAATTCGTTGAAGGTCTCAAATATATTCCCAAGTTCACAGTTCCCTTGAGATATCTTAAAACTCTCTTCATAGCTATCCAGTGTTCTGTCGTTGGGGCAGACATGTATTGATCGAGCTTTCCAACACAGAAGCTAATATCAAGCCTAGTATTACACAAATACTGCAAGGCTCCTATTACACTTCGGTAATTAGATGAGTTTTCAAGAGGGGTGCCATGATAGAGAGATAAAGATTTTCCTGAAACCATAGGGGTTTTTATAGAGGCTGCACTGCTAATCTGAAATCTCTCAAGAATATCCATGACATATTTCTTTTGGCTCAAAAACAATCCCTGCTTAGTCCTTTGGATTTCAATACCAAGGAAATAGTGAGCTGAACCCATGTCTTTAAGTGCAAAAACATTGTGAAGCTTGTGAGTGAACAAGTCAAGACTCTTACAATTACTGCCAGTGACTAGAATATCATCCACATATACTAAGAGGAGCATAATATGTACCCTATCAGCATATATAAACAAGGAAGAATCACTTTTTGAATTAACAAAACCCCAGGTTAACAAAGTGTGCATAAGCCTATCATACCAAGCTCTAGGGGCCTGTTTTAAACCATAAATTGCTTTTGAAAGCCTGCAGACATGATTCGGCCATGAAGAATCCACAAACCCTTCTGGTTGTTGCATGAAAACAGTTTCCTTTAGAAAGCCATTTATAAAGGCATTATTTATGTCGAGTTGCCGTATATCCCAACCAAAAGTTACAGATAGAGAAAGCACAACCCGAATGGTAGTGGATCTGACAACGGGGCTAAAAGTGTCATTGAAATCAACCCCAACAGTTTGTTGAAATCCCTTAGCAACTAACCTTGCCTTTGGTTTGTCAATCGTACCGTCTGCTTTATACTTGGTCTTGAAAACCCACTTGCTTTCAACAATGTTCTATTGACCCGTGTATGGAACCAGCTACCATGTATGATTCTTTTTCAAAGCAGCATACTCTTGTAACATAGCTTTCTTCCATAGTGGATGAGTAAGGGCCTTAGTTACAGTTTTGGGTTCCTGCAGTTGAATAGATACAGCTCCAACAAAAGGCAACTTCTTCTTAAATATTCATTTCTTACTCCTGGTTTGCATAGGATGTAAGTTCTGAACTGGGACAGCTGATTGATAGTGCGTATCTGCATCTAGAACATGATCAGTGACCCCTGGAGATGAAGGCAACGAAACAGTTGGGTTAGGAGACATTAAGTCACCGGAATTTGGTGAAAAACCATCATCAGTTTGCTGGTGCTGTACAGAGACAGGGGAATCAAAGGAAAACTAAGATAGCTGATGATGTGCCGGATCAGAAATAGTCCCCTGTGCAGATTGAGTACTCATAGATGGTAAAGCAAAATTATTAGGACAATAATCAGATGAAAACTATAGCTGTATAGGGGAAGTAGAGTGAGATATCACTACAGATTGAGAGGGATGCTTTAAGTTAATAAAACTAGAAGCAAAAGGAAAATCACCCTCATTAAATACCACATGCCTGGAGATATAAATTTTTCCTGTGGAGCTAAGGCATTTATAGCCTTTATGTGATCCACTATAACCCAAGAAGACACATCTAGTGCTGTGGAATTGAAATTTGTGTCTATGAAATGGCCGTAGACAAGGATAACAAGCATATCCAAAAACTCTAAGGTAGGAATAATCTGGTTTCCTACCATACAGCTGCTAAAATGGTGATTTTCCCTTCAAGATAGGAGTGGGTAACCTATTTATCAAATAAATAGCAGTGGAGAAAGCATCCCACCGGTAAATCAAAGGTATTTGGGCTTGTTCCAAAAGTGTCAAACCAACTTCAACAATATGACGATGCTTACGCTCAACTAGTCCATTCTGAGCTGAGGTGTGTGGACAAGAATGCCGAAAAATAATACCATTTGAGTCCAAAACAGATTTGAAACTCCTAAACTCTCCACCCCAGTCACTTTGGAGAACCTTAATTTTTAGTTCAAACTGATTCTCAACCATGGTTTTAAAGTGAATAAATACTTTCAATACTTCATCCTTTGATTTTAAAGGATATACCCAAGTATATCTGATGAAATCATCAAGAAAACTGATGTAATATTTATGGCCACCAGAGGAAACAGTGGGTGCAGGCCCCCACAAGTCAGTGTGGATCAAGTGTAAAGGTTTGGTTGCTCTAGAGTCTGAAAGAGTAAAAGGAAGTCTGTGGGATTTACCCATTTGACATGATTCACAAAAAAGTAAAAGCATCTTTATTATCATCATAGGGAACTTTACAATCACGTAATACTTGACTCAAAACTTTTCTATTTGGATGTCCAAGTTTCCTATGCCATGACTCTAGAACAGAACATAAAGCATAACCATAACTACAAGGTTTTCCAGATTGATTTTGACGCATAGTTAAACTAGGAGCTGTAGAAGAACCTGTAGAGGCTGACTCTGCAAGTCTGTACATTCCATCCTTTGGGTTTCCATAGGCCAAAACATTATCAGTGTGCAGGTCCTTCACAAAACAACCATGTGAGTAGAAAGAAACATAAACTTCATTATCATCAGTTAATTTCTTCACACTCAGTAGATTCTTAGCAATTTTAGGGACAACCAGTACATCTTTCATTCTAAGAGTTTTTGCATTAGCACAGGGTAAAACTGAATCTCCAGAATTCACAACAGATAAAGCTTCTGATTACCTGTGTCATCACCCTTGGTTTCAACAAGAGCGGAGTCAAAAGTGACATGGTGCGTGGCACCACTGTCGAAGTACCAAGCAGGATCATTCCATTGTTCACTAGCAGTAGTGAAGGCAGAAGCAGAAAAAGATGAATTGGGATTAGCAGGCCTCTTACCATCAGGACCATCGTAGTCCCTATCATAGCGTCGGTAGCATGACCAAACTTCATGGCCAAGCTTCTTGCATAGTTGACACTTGGGTTTGTTTGAGCTCTCAGACTTTGCTTCAGGAGCCTAGGTCTTGTTATATATGATTAGTTTTGATGATGTCAAATATATAAGAGCAAAAAGTTTTTATAATGTATATTGACTAACTACTATACTTAATGTAAATTTCTTATATAGTTTGGTCAATGTAAAGGAGAGAAATTGTTTAAGTTTAATTGTTGAGAATGAAGTAGGAAGATTTTATAAAATAAAATGAGAACATCAAGTTTCAAGTTTTTATATTTGGAATTGGAGGATGATGTGGTTAAATAACTCAATTTGAAGTTTACATATATGTTATATCATCATACATTGAGTTACATATC
>QFDD01004886.1:0-17559 GCA_006871305.1 Vachellia collinsii | reverse complement strand
TAATGTTTGTATATTGCCATAATAGGATCATCATATTATGTCATATTCAAATTTTATTTTGAATATTTATCTTAGTAACTGTTTGTATAAGATATTTGTGTTGGAATTACAATATGAAAGAGTGCGGACTAGTGGGCTGGGTTATAAGCCGTGTTTTTGAGAAAAAAAAAATCATGGTTATTTGTTTAATAATTGTTAATTAAGTTAAAAGCCTTGTTTAGTAAAAAGGGGTTGTGACACAAAGGGCGGCAAAGGGATATCTGTCCTCAGGCTCGTACAGTTTAAAATCTCTGTGGCCCGATACATGTCGATGAGGCCCGATACATGTCGATGTTTCACCTTTAAGGATCAAATTGATGGTTTGGAGGCAATCTGACTTCAAATGGTTCTTTTTGTAGCTTTTATGCCAACATAAATTTAGCCCATGTAGGATCCTTAACAATTATACAATGACTGATGGAACTGCCATGAGTTTGCACACAAATTTTGTTATTCATTTATTATCATAGCCTTACGGATAGCAGCCACATCAACCATTATCATTGCTTAGCGCCGACCCATCAACATCAAGTCTAATAAATGAACCATTGTTAAGAAATTTTTCATCCCTGGGCGAAATGTTGTCCCTCTCGAATTTGCATTTGCAAAGTATATCTTGGTCCCGGTACGTTCGGATAAAAGTGGAGTGAGCATTCTCGATGATCACTTGATTATTGTCTTTCAAACACTGTTGCATCTTGAAGTCTATATATCCTAGCAAATATAATTAAAAAGGATAGACCACCAAATTTTCTTTATGAAGGATTTGCCCAACTCGTGTTAGGTTACAATGAATCCAATATGTTCCCTATCTTGTATTGAATTGGTGCCAAATGAAACACCATATACCTTATCCCAAAATAAATTCCTAATAATGCCAATATAAAACAAAATACAATATCTGCAACTGATTTTTCACATAAAAATAAGTAGATATAAATATAATATCATTTGAGCGGCTTCTATCCAACTCATAAACCAGCATTAGAGAGCAACTATATATCATCAAGTCAAACAAAATAAATACAGAGTCTGCACATCATAGATATATGACAATATACATCTCTTACATAAATGTCACAAAAAGATGAGGCCTAACAACAAGTAGGCATGAGATTAAGCCTCTGACTCTTTTCCTTCACGCCTCCTGATACTGGGGCCCTCTCATAAAAAAATATAAACCATAGGATGAGATATAAAGTTTCAATAACCAACATATAATTTAAAGACTATGCAGGAATTATTATAAGTAGTGAAGCATAGATAAAATTTATTAAAGATAATTGGTAAATCAATATAAACCAAACAGAGTAATTGGTAAATAAGTATAAACTAAATATAGTATATAACAGGTTGTAAACAATTCCTAACACCAATCTCCTTCTCATATCACCTGACATGAACTCTAGTATATGGTGACGGGAGACCTGACCAAATGTCAACCATCCTCATGAGGTCAATGTGCCCCCTCCCTAGCCGCCCACAACTGGATCCAAGATTAGAAGGTGTCATCCTTTATGTGGTCACCCACAATTGGGTTTAAGACTCAAGAGAGTTGACCATTCTCAAGCTGCCCAAAATTAGGTCTAAGATTTTGAAGGTCTAATGTAATGTTAACTAATATAACCAGCAGTGGAGATTTTTGCCATATGTTTTAAAATTCACCAAACATAACATCTTCCCCATACTTATTCACGACCCAAACCCATAACCCAATCATGACCAATTCACAACATACATATACATAATTAATCTTCATCAAATTCGTAATTATGATGTAATATCACAAAATATAACGAGTCAATAACATTTGTTATACTATTAAAATATTATCTGCTTCACCAACAATTTATAAATATATAAAATTTGGTTCATAAAAGTGAATTCACGTTAGCTTACAAATTAATCATCATATATAGGTTATAAGTCAAGAAATACTTACAATTCAAAAGACAATTCCAAAATATCTTAGAACACATGTCAAACATATAAAATAAATTAAATGTAGTTATTTCATACCAAAATAAGTATGCAATACCACAATAATCCAAAGTCACATGCCCAAGTCATCAAAACACAACCTATATAATTAATTTTACTATATTAATATAATGTCAACCATAACAATCATACACACACATGAATTTAAACAAAACTCATCTTCTTTCCAAACTTTAAATCCTCCGACAATTCCCTACTTACAACCATAATCCAAATTCTTTATCACGAATATATTTTTATTATCCAATAGTTCCATTTCCAAAAACCTCCAGAACTTGCTCTTTAAATTCTCAAGATCACATAAATCAAAAGTTATCAAATACTTATTGAAATCTCAATCTTTTTCTACAATAAATCATTTATCACTTATTGGAATCACTAGAAATATATGGGCAAATGCAATGTTAATGCCAAACTTTTTTAGCTCTTTAAATTCCAAGTTTTTGCCACACCAAGCAAATGCCTCTCCATGTTAATGCCATGTTAGACCTTTTTTGGACATCATGGGCAAAGTCTTTACTTATATTTAGCCTTGAGAATTTGGACCTTTAAAGTGTCATAATTTCTTATGAGACATTAGCAAAGCTTTATGATAAAAGCTTCATTCTGCTTTTTTTTGATTATGAATACCCAAACCCCCTTCTTTGTTATCTTTAGTCACAACATCCCAAATAAGGAGATGCAACTTCCTTTATCCATTCTTTTCACCCCATAAGAAACTCCTACTCTCTGCTTCCAATTCCTTAAAGAGCGTTTTGGGGAGCAAGGTAATTTGCATATTGTCCTGTTACACACTTAATGATCAAACTTGAATTATTCTGTCCTGGTCTTGGAGGATTATTTTACAATACAGCAACCTGTAGATCATTAGGAACAAACACCACCCCCACCACACATACTTGCCACATATTTCATTCAGTCATTTCGCCCTCTACTATCAGTTATTCCCATCTCTCCTTTTGAGGCTTGGCTCCCAATAAACAAATGAAATTAAAAAAAGGCAGGTAATTGTTGGGCTGTGTGGACTCCAGAATCAGATTTAGAAGCTTGAATGGAGCATCACATTTCTTTTCTTTTCTCTTCTTCTTCTTTTTTTTTTTGGAGTTGGCGGGGTGGGGGAGTTGTTACGAGTTATTTTGCTTGCACGTTCCTAAAACTGGTTGCCTTTGAGGCTCATAGGTGGCTTTTTACCGTTTTAGCCACGATAAACGTTGGGCCCAATCCACTGCACAGGCCCTTCTCATTTATGCCCTATTTTTCTTCATTTGGAATTATACTCATCAGCATCACTACTGGTTTAGACGAAGGGATGCATAGTCTTGGGATCCAACTCGTGTGTGTATATATATTTTAAAAGAAGTAGTAAATTTCTTGTTTGGTACAATTATTTAGAGCCAGCTTTAAGCCCATCATCATAATTCCCGGAGAGAGGGGGATGGGTAGTTTTGGAACAACCCTCTTGTTCATTAAATCTGTCGGTGCAACGACGTGCTAAGAAGAAAGTTCAAATTAGGAAGAGTGAATGTATAAATTTACCCTAGACATCTTCTATGAGAAGTGACGTTGTGATGGAATTTTTTTTAGAAATAATATTATTTTAAAAGTTTTAAAATGGAGCAATGTTACCATATTCTATTTAAAAACTAACATTAACTATTAAAAAATGGATGTTAACTATTAATATTTTTAACTGTATGAGGTAACATTATTTAAGTTTAAAACTTTCAGAATATTATTACTTCTAAAAAATTTTTAGGGCAATATTATTTTTCAAAGAAAAACTTATAGAATAAATTTACACCTTAATTCAATTAAGAAATGGCCACTTTTAGATATTGTGATTACGCATGCCTCAAAGATATCGGTAGTCTCATAATTTATCAACAGATTTTGTAATGTCATTTTGAGACGTTTTACTTTTTGTTTGTTGCTCCTGACTCTGAGTTTCAAAAATAGACATATCTTTCATTTGAGCAACATCGATGTAAAAGCGATTTGAATATATCAGTAGTATTTTTCTTTAAGAATATTCACCAGTCAAGCATCATTTAGGTCACTGGCCACAACTTTTACACTGTAAGTATTTAGGATATATCATATATATATATATATGGGGGGAGGGGATTCACACACACACACACACAGGTCCTATAAAAAACCAAGATGGTTTTATACATAATAAGAATCAAATAATCAGCACACAGGGTTCTCCGTTTAAACCTGTACGTGGGTTGCTATGATTCTCACACTTTTACTACAACGAACAGTAGCCAGTCCCTGACTAATAACAACAAAAATCAAACAATAATAGTGATAGAAGAAAAGTGACTGAGAGAAGGCAAGATCCCTTTACACACATGTATATTGAAGGATATCGATATGATAAGTAGAAATTAAGCAGGTAATGAATCAAGGCTTGTGAGGGGGACACTGATAGCACTTAGCAAAGAGGCCGAAGGTGTCAACTTGGCGTACGAAATTCACCATGCTTGCCCATCCTCCCAACCCAAACCCTACCACCAAAACCCACACCACCACGAACACGTTCATGAAGTACAGCCCCACCCATCCTCCCAGATACGACGGAGGCCTCTCCACTGCATTCTGTCAGACCATATATAATAATCATATCATATCATCAGCACAATCTCTAATCATATATCAAAACATATTTGACATACTTATATTTAAGAGTTTCTTAAGCAGTGATAGATGACGCATGTTGAATGAAATGCTAACCTCCCTAGCCGGTGCTGAAGCAAAGGTTACCATGTGTGCTAAGGCGGGGATTATGTACACGGTGAAGCTGACCAGCAGAGATCCAACAGCTGAGTTGATGGGGCCAAAGAAAGGAAAAATGATTGCGAGGAACCATATTGGGACCACAACCGGAAGTCTGGCCATTGACCTCTTCACCAAACTCCTGGTTTCGTGTACTCCAATGAACTTCTCCCACACAAAATACAGAGGAGTACAAGCAAATCCAAAGGTTATGAACTGAAAAAGTTCCACCAATACATACATAGATAGCCTTAGATAGCAGTGTCAAAACATATATATAGCAGGTTGCCTAAAATGTTCTATCAGAAACAAGCCTCGCTCAAGTGTTTAGGATTTATTATATAAAAACAGACCTGGTGAATGAGCATGAGAATCACAGCTGTGTCCCTGAATCCTGTTCTTGGGAGTAGAGAGAGGGCGTTGGAATGGGTAAGGAGCATGTCCCCAAATGCCCAGTACACTGCAGCTGCTGATGGCAGAGTTAGGGTCAGCACATATAGTGTTGCCATCAGATATATCAGCTTGAACTTCTGTGGCTTCCACATCGCATGCATAATTTCCCTACAAAATCGCATTAAAAAATTCATTTTTGTCAAATTCATTTATGTAGGTACCTACATATGATGAGCTTAACTGAAGTCATCATCTGCAAATCTCATAGTATGCACAAAGTTCCCCACGAGTTCTGGAGAACAGTGTTCCTCGCATTTGAATTAATGAAGTCTCTTGCACTGAAAATAATCCGCGCTTGTTCATGTTTTATATGTAAGTTTTCGAGTTCTCACACTGTAACTGCATGTCCACCAAAAGTGTAAAGAATGTTGGTAGCCCCAGTGAAGTAGAGAACCAATTTAGTCGGGCCTGAGTCTTTCACCCCCTCAACCTTCACAGTCAAATTAAGGGCATAACTAAGCTACATAGATATGCTGACAAGGATTATGAAAAATCTTTTGCTGTCAATAATCATATGCTTTACTTGTCAAGTTGATGGGATAATAAGGGACGTCCTTTACCTGTCCGTGGATAAGGGAAGCTATGGTCAGATACCAAGCAGTGTAGGTTGTCATCATGAGGCCCAGGAAGGACCAAATTCTATAATTGCGGAAAGAAGGGATGAACACTGTCGTCGCACAGCAGGCGCCAAATATATAGGTCCAAGTTCTTTTGTCAAGATTGTCGTTTATGTAATATATGTTACTGAAAGATTCGTTCATTGTATCAGGAAAGGGAAAAAGAGTTTAATTAATATTTAAATATTATATATTCAAGATTATCATCGAACACCTTGCACAAGCAATTAGTTGAATCACCGAACCAAACAGAAGGAAAGTACAGTTGAAAAAAAGGCCTACATTCCTCCAGTATTTTCCGAGGAGTCCATCAAGGACTTCAAACCACTGCCAAAACGAAAAAGAAACAACAAACAGGATTTGAAGAAGAATATGAGGAAACTCATGAAGCTATTAGCCTAAGGTTTTATAAAGGCAGCAAAAAAATTAGCTTTATACAGAGTATAACGAACAACCGTATAAGAGTAAGAATACAGGAAGCCGTCAAATGGGAGTACCTGAATTACGTGGTTCGTGAAATCAACCTTCTCTCTCTCCTTTCTGGTTCTGTACTCAACATAAAGAACACTAATAAGGTAAGCCGTCCAGCTTCCCATAAGTCCATAAAACAGCTGAAAAATGATCCCAGATAACATCCCCAGTTGTGAAAAGGAATATGGTAATGTCAATAGCACTTGTGCAACCTACATTTAATTCCGTCAACCATTAATTAGAGAGCATAACCACCGAAAGAATATCAATTTTTTTCCGAAGAAAAATATAAAAAGAAAAAGTGATGTTACTTGAATAAGTAGTACCTGATTAGAAGCACAGCTGAACCATGCATCGTATACAGAACCCCCATGCCAAAATAGCTTAGATAATTTGCTCCTGGCTGACTTGGAATCATCATCTTCTTCCTCCATCTCTAGGTAGTTGCCAGCAATCACAGTCTCAACCTTTTCGGAAGCCATTGTTATGACCTGTAAGTTCTGGTCTTGTGGGGGAATAAGAGCAATGGACCAAGTGCTTAGTGCTTCTCAGTTCTGCATTCTGCTTCCTATAACTTCTTTTGGGCAATTCATTGAAAACCCCTTGTGGGGAACATTGCTTAGCTTACCTTACGCAATAAGGAGATTTGTATGCAACAGTATCTCCTTTTAGATATTGGATATCCAATAAACAGCTCTGTGGAACGTTATTGTGGGCTTCATCCGGCCCGGGATAGCTACATTGCACTAGCAGGTGGCCCGCCTTGGGCCTGTTGAGTCCTTTAATCAGAAAGCCCCCATTCATACTGATTGATCATGAAGGTAGATCAGATAGAGAAAAAAGCGAGGATAGGGGGATTACAAATGTTTGGTCTGAGTCAAGGTGGGCAAACCAAACTTGGATGCAGTGTGTGACTTGTTGCTTTTCAAGAGGGGTCTCGGTGCTGATTAGTGCTACACGTGATCCAACTGGCTTTTGTAAAAAATCTTAACAAGATAATCTCTCTTTTAATCGATCAATTAAAGTTGCAATTTTGGTGGCATTTTTCTTTGGCGATTGAGCACCTCTTTTTATTTCATTGAATATTAAGGCAATTATATTCACAAAAAGAAAAGAAAAGAAAGTTAAGGCAATCATTGACTATGCTGATTTGAATATATATATTATAACGAATACCAGGCCACTATAAACTGGCCGATCATGATGAATGGCGATCTAGTTTTAGCCTTGATGCCCAGGTTGTTATCCCCAAAGAGAAAAAACCAAAGATATAATTTTAGATTCTGAGGCAGTTGCCCACTTCCGGTCAAAAGGAGCAATGTAACATAATGAAAAGGAAAGGCTCAATGAGTGGTGTCTGATGAGATGTGCATGGAGTTGGCTTGGGATTGCACAATATCAACCAACTCATCAGGCCCAGTGCCAGAAAAATATGTTAGTTCATTGAATCAGCTTAAAAATATATTCCTTTTCTTTTTTCAAGTATATACAGGTTGACATACGAGTTGCAACCATCCCACCCAAGGGCATTTTTCCTTTCTTGTTGGAAAAATAATACAGCCCTTCATAAGACGAAGCTGAATGATACACTGTGATTGATAGGATGCTGATGTGTGTGAACTCCATGGCTGCACAGTTAGTGGGATTGTGAGAGCTAGATGAAGCATCTCTTTCAGAGAGAGAGTGGATAGTTGTAACTTACAATGGAAGGATCACTTTAGTGGGAGATTGATGAATGAAGAGATGGAGAATGAAATGAAGGGTCATGTTCGATAAAAGAAGCTTGTTGGTGACAGCGAGATGGCATCCTCGGCCTAATAACCGTGGCTTTTGAGCAAATGGGTGGGTTGTTGCCCCACAGTGCATGTGGAGGGGTTCCTACGTGGGACTGTCACTGACTCGCTTCAACGTTTGTGAATCATGAAGAAGAAACGTGTGTTTAAAAGCTGTGCAGTGCCCCACTTTGACTTCCAGGTATATATTTGGTGGCCTCACTTCAACTTTTCCACCTCTTTTGATTTTTTTTTCATTGATCACATGCTATCACTTGATTTGCCCCCTGAAGAAGACCATAAATACGAATGCGAGATTGTTTGGAATTCAATAATAAGTAGTGAGAAGGGAAAATTAGTCCCAATGCTGAATACTTTAGTTTGACGCACCTAAATAAATTAGGAAATTCATATGTATGAGAAGAAGATTGTAGCGTATTCCAGTGTTTTAAACGAGTTTTTGCGAACTTTCAAAACAGGACTATTTTTTACTTTGTCTTTGTGGGGACTAATAGATTTTCAAACACATGCTTTCGTATTTTAGGTGGACGATTTTTTTTTTTTCATTAAAACAAATGAATCATTTTGAGATACATGCGTGGAGATAGGATCCATATTGATACGATCGTTTAGGTAGAGTTTGATTGGAGGGGAAATTTTTGTGCAAGTGTCTTTTAAAATTATAATTCCTTTGAGTGGAAGGATTTATTTTTGTTATAAACATTTTTGAAAAAATAACGTTCAGAGATTATTGTTTATAAAAAAATAGAAACAGTAAATCCAGAGAAAGAGGAGATGAAGAACATATCATCGTTGATTGTGAAACCGAAAGTTTTAAAGGGCTATAGCAACTCGGCCCCTGAATGGGCTCAATCCTAGTGTAAAAAGATATGGGCTAACCACAAGGCTGAAGTCCAACCTAACAGAAGAATCAGACTTTACTGATAATGTAAAGGCATTAGTTGGGGCAAACAAACGTTTGATTCTGTTAATATGAAATTGGCTCACAGTCTATAAAATTGTTAATTTAAATCTCATTATGCTTATGTGTAAGATGCAGGGACTCTCTTTTTTTCGCCAGGAATGTACTGGAGGATTAGGGCAAGTACGATCAAATTAGGTCTTAGGACGCTTCTTGATTGCTTCCCAACTATTCTGGGTCATATGTTGTTGGAAGTACTCTTACTGATCTATATGCTAAACAGGGTGATATTGACAAGACACTGACATTGTTTGAAAGTACGTCAGATAAAGAACTTAACGTGAATTACTCTAAAATCCTATGTAAGAGAATTAATATCAAAAAGGTCCCATTAACAACTCAAGCAATTGTCATTGACAATTTAAGTAACTCGCATTAACAATTTTTTGGAACATTTTTTATATTAATTCTCTTGCATATAACTTTATAGTAATTCCCCAAGAACTTATGCTTATGCTTGTTTAGGTTAATGGTTGAAGTTACTTTATTGAGGCGATTTACGATCTACCAGATAAATACGTGAGAGAAGTTTTATCTCAACTTACGTGAATGTATTTTTTTAACTCTAATGTACACAGGCCTAATCTTTTGTATATTAAATTGTGTGTTTAGTACCCATTCTGTGTAAATCTTTCCGTACCAGATATGCAGAAGATGTAGCGCACGTTTGGCTCCTCTTTAGAGGTACTTTTAGAAGTACTTTTACATAAGTTGAGACAAAACTACTCTTACATACTTATCTCAAATTACATACAATCACTTTTCAAAAGCTATTTCTAAAGATACTCATCAAATAGCCCCCAACAATCAGGCTTGGTCTGATCATATCTGATCCATTATTTGTACTGATGGGCAGAACACTGCAAAAGTAGAAAATAACAACATTTGCTGATTCATTATTCCGCTAGAATAAAGAGAGTACGTAGTAAAGTGAATATCTTGTTTTTCTACTTATTATGCATGTAAAGAGAAATCAATGTCTCATTTTTATACTTATTACTGTTTTGTCTTTTTATCCGGTACATCTATCTTAACGTCACAGAGGCAAAAAATTTATGCTGTTGAGAGTGGAGACGGTGAACCCCACTTCCTGATCATCACTGCTACCTGCTAAGCTAGCTACATAAGGTCGATTCTTTGCTGTGTGCTTGGTTAGTGTCACCCTCATCCATCATAGAAGAGCTCTTTATCGTGCTTTCATTTCCTTCTCAATCATTGTGTCCACTGCGTTTTGGTCTCCTGAACCAGCCATCTTTCTGACTTGCTACGCCCTTTTTCTTTTTGTTTCTTCTCAGGCTTCAAGCATGCCTTGTTAAGTTCTTGTTCCCTCACGGTTTTTGATAATTAACACACTGCAAAAGCTACACCAAGAATTCCACGACCAAATTCCTTTTGCCTATCCGTTTGGCGCCATTTTTCTCTGTCTAGGATTAATAAAAAAAAGGCCTAAATGGTTGATCCACTATACACTCAATGTGAGTGTGCAGGGCCTCCTTTTATTTACACTCGCCACTCATGCTACTCTACTTCAGTGCTTGTGATTGTTTTTCAAAGCTTGGTGCCCACCAAAACATAAACTCTACTTCCCTTCGCAGTTACTACACTGAATATTTTGTTTGGTGGATGTGTTGTGTGCATGAGTGTGTGAGAGAGAGGATAATTTAGTGTACTTCCTATTATACTGGTACTTAGATTTCTTTTCATGTATTAGAGTAGAAACTAACTTAATTTTAGTTAGCCTAACTAAGTTACAGACTTAGTATGGGATTGACAGCTGTCATGCTATTTCTCATTCTAAATGCATGTATACAGCTGTACAGTGATCACAAGTGTATTCAATACGATCTCTTTCATCAAATTTCCTATTTCCTCCGGTATGTTATGTGATATCATGTAAAGAGAGCATTGTCTTTTATTTCACACGTGAGACAACTTACCCTTTCAATCAATAATTCATTCTCTTGAGAATTTGAGTTAAGATGTTAAAACCTCGTAGGATATTGTTTGAGTTTTCTACTCAACTGTTGTTGACTTGAAATTTGTGGTTGATTTCTACACATCAGCTTCCACATGTTTTTTTTATTTTTATAAAATATGAATAAAAGAAGGAAATTAAATATGGTGGTGGGGATGATGGTCATGAACCCATCTCCCTCACATTAGTACAGTAAGAATGGGCACAGGAAGGGAGGAAAAATATTACCAAGAAGACCCCCCCTTTTCCATCACCGGAAACGCCAAGCCCAACCACAAGTAATGCTTCCCATTCAACTGTTGAAGATGCTTCCAGAGCTGGACCGACTACCGGACCACCCTTTCTTAGACTTGGCTAAGATTCAAGTATTGTCTGGTGAGCAGATCCGATGATGCCACTAAGACCGGTGAGATCAGAAAGGAAAGCGAGAACGACATGAAACGTTACCTCAACTGGTGGGACCTCATCTGGTTCGGCTTTAGCTCCATCATCGGCGCCGGAATCTTCGTCCTGATTGGTTAGGAAGCTCACGACCACGCCTGACCCGCTATTGTCTTGTCCTATGTTGCCTCCGGCGTCTTTACCATGCTCTCCGGTAGCTCGTACTTCATGTATAAAACCGAACCTAGAAAATTGGCTGGAGATGGAGTTCGTGGCCGTCGTCTGCCTCTCCATGTTTGCTTCTTTTGTTGATATTTTATAAAAAGAAAAATACATGTGCAACCTGAGGTGTAATCAATTTAGGCCACTTGGATGACTTTATAGATGGTAAGAATAACAGTATAAAAAATAAATATATAAAGAATTGAGTTATAAGCTGATCAAAAATTCATGATCAAATTATATTTGAGGGGTTGGATTATAAATGAATTTGAAGAATTAAAATATTAATTTTTTCTATTTTTTTATGAAAAGAAATAAAATGCACTGATTTATATGTTGAATATTCCTGAAAAATCATATCTTGGCCAAAACAACTTTGACTGCTGCAAGAGAGACACGTAAACTCAGGCCTGCCGAAAATAAAGAGGCAAACTTTGTAATAGACAATTCACTTCTGGGGCCAAATCTACCATGGATTGGGAAGAATGTAAAAATGTAAGAGATCCATCATCTACGATCAATCTTCCCCATAACAAATAACAGTCGTATTGCCATAGATGAGTGATTTAACAAGATGGATGCAGAAATAAACGCAAATACTAATCCATAACAATGCACATAAAAAACCTCTGTAGATCACAACAAAACAAGGCAATATAGCTCTTGGACTGAACACATACAACTCATCCAAATTAGAATACGCCCCAGCACCCCCTCCCATAGAATCATAGTCCTCCGTACTTCCTTCCATATTCTTCTTCACCCTGCCAGCTATTACCCGACATACCAGCATCGCTCTTACGTCGTTTTTCTCATCCACTGAGACCACCGCTTTGTCGTGGGCCTTCCCGCTCATCGCCGTTGTCAATATTCCCTTCCCGTCGTCTCTTCCATTTGCTTCTGCAGCGACCTTAAACCCATTACTGATTATGTTGCAAACGTGGCACTGTGGTATTGAGTTGCAGAGGTGGGACGAACCATTTAGGCCCAGAGAGCACACGAATATGGTGGCATGAAACCTTAGCAGCTCGTTGCCATCTACTATGCAACGTGGGTGTTTCTTGGGGAGCTTTGTGGCTTTGGCTTTTATGGAGTGTCTATATTCTTCGAATCTAGAAATCGTCTTCTGGGTGTTGTGGACTTTGAGGATGCGATCTATCTGGCAGACTGGGGCCTATTTCTTTAGCCAGCTCGAATGGAATATGATCTCTACTATATTCTTGCTTGTATCTTCCAGACCCAGTTCTGACACTGAAATTTTTAACAGGAGAACTAAATTTGATAGATGTTCAAATATAAAAATCAACAGTATCTTATGAATGATAATTGGTATTTGAATTGGATTTACCTGCATGCTTAAGAACCTGATGAAGCTCCAAGCTTTCAGCTTTCGTAAAGATCTCACCACATTCTGGGCATGGACAAATGCTGCTCCGAAGAGAAGGGTCTTTGGTGAAACCAAGAACAGGGTCAACCACCATTCGGCACTCATAACAACCAGAGAGTCTCCTGAAGGGCATTGCCTTGAAAGACCCACTAACTGAAGAACTAGAAGCCGCTGACAATGAAGAGGAGGATGCTAAAACGGCAGCGTTGGGTTCTCGTGGAGGAGCTTTCATTGATCTACTTGAAGAATCATTGTTGTTGCTGCTAAATGCCGACAGTGAGGCCTTTTTGTTGTGCGCATCAGGGCATCCTGTTTCAGGCTTTGCCATGATATTGGTGTTATTACAGAGTGAGCCTGAACATTTCATCTTCTTGGATTTCTTTCCGTTCTGATCTTCTGGGACTCTTTCTTCCTACAACTTTCTCTGTTCTTGTTTCTTCTTTGGTTGTTGTTTCCCTTCAGGAATTTGTTGCGTCTGCTTCTGCTGTGATTGGGTCTGAACATTTCTACAAGTCAATAGGCCTCTCACCACTACCTAAGAGGGTTGTTTCTCCGATTTCTGCTGCTTTTGGTTCTGGTTGGCAATTGCTTCCTTGGTGGGTTTCCTATGGATTCTGGGTTTGCTCATTGCAATGAAGATGAAAGTTGCCTGAGCCAAACTAGAATAAATGTCGGCTTTTCGGTTTATATCAGAAAGCTATTGTAGAACATGGGCGGAGCTTGAAGGAGGAGGAAGCAGAGCTCTCTCCAGTGGCAGAATGTGATAGTGAATTGATACCTATGAACTTACAGAAACTCACAGCAGTGTCTTGCTCTGGGTGAGATGTGAGATGTGTGCTGTGATTAGAATCTCACCGTTTATTTCTCTGATGTGGTGAGAAAGGGGTCTCATTTTTAATTTGTAGGGAATTAAAGAGATATGGCCTACAGGTCCCGCCTTTTCAGGTCATGGCCTTATGAGCATTTGTGCAAGTGCCATATATATATATATATTAAACATTTGTGCAAGTGCCATATATCTGAACCATGTTCATTGGTTCATCTTTCATCATATGAGGTTCCCACTTCTTATGGCGACTAATTAATTAATCTGATTGTAAATGTCACACGTGTTGGTAGGCTGTGCGCATGAACTTTGGTTCCCCGTTTTACTCTGATTGAGCAAACTAATTCTGGGTTTGGCATGTTTTGCCAATGTCATCACAGTTGAAGAGGATAACAAAAGAAAACCTTAGCACTGTGTACTTGGAATAATCATGGATATCTACCAGACATGATGGTTTCATAGAGGGAACGTGCTAGTGGCTTAGTGCTCAAATTTTGACAGAAAAAAGGTCAGTTTTGATTGTATTTTGGATTTACATAGATAATCAAATAGGGTTTTCCCCTTCCGTGGGGGAATTTTTTTTACATAAATTATAGATTTATGAGCAATATCCTGCAGGTTGCTCCCTCTAGAACTTTATTTGTTGTTTGCTCCTCATAATTTCCACAATATAGTGCCTAGAACGAAAGCAGAAGCAGAGGATGGGAACTTCACGGTTTCAGTAATAACATCTCTATTATTACTGTGTAATCAATTCCTAGACCAATTGACCAATGGATCATCTGGCAAACTGAATAATCAAGAGGTGTTTGTAGCTTATTATCATTATTATTCTCATTCTGATTCTTGTGGGTAGGAAATTGAAACCATTGAATTTGAGGACGCTTCTTCGTAATAGACATCATGAGTACATCAAACATGCCGAGTTTGATTCAACGATGGAATCATGTCATATTCAACGTTGACATCTAATTTAAAGTTTGTATGAGGATGCGTTTCTTGATTAAATGGGGCACATATAAATTATATGCCACCTAACTAAAATTATAGTATTTAATTCATTAAAAATAGTCAGTTTCATCAAAATGACACAATCACTTACTTGGGGGGATGTCTTGACAAATCTAGAAGATCAATAGGTTAATAAAAAATCCGTAGCTCGAGTCATTAATTATGCTCTTGTTTACAAAATACTAAGTTCTCCATGTCACACCCAGCATTAAAAAATGCTACAATATCCCTCCAAACATGGTACTACTAACTAATTAGCTCCTGTCACACGGCTCAGACCCGGCATCAATTGATGGTGGTGTACGTCAGACATTAAATTAAGGTTGTCGTTATTCTAAGACCCAGGTGGGCTTTTTTGGGGCTAAGAGAATTTTCACCACTTGCAAGGTACTGCACTAATTACCCCATAATGGCGCCTACTGTGAAGAAAAGCTACTTACTTTGATTCCTTTTACCTCAAAATCATGTCACCCCATATGCTTCGGAATAAAGTTTGGTCCTTTAATTAACATAGGCCATTTCCCTCCAATGTTTTGAAATTATCGCTTACCGCTAATTAATTAACCTCCTCTTGATCCCAGTCTCAAGCCACTCCATCTTGTTTGTTGATGTGCAGAGGCACTGAATAGGGAAATCATGAGAAATGGCCGTTGCTGATTAAAGATATCGTGAGTGGTATTAGCATGGAACAGAGATTTCGGCCGTTGGGTCGAAAATGTAAAGAGCCTCGGTTTTGAACTAAGAATACTTTTTTGGGTGACGGATGGCACTGGGCAGTGCTTTAGATTTTGCTTATTGCTCAATAAACCTGAGATTCTCACCATTCACTGGGAGAATGAAAACCTTTTATCTCACTCATTACATAAAGCTACCGGTTTTGCCCGTCTTTTATTTTCACTTCTTTTAGTGGGACAGTGAGAATAAGTTGATTACATCTTTAAAATTTCTGTGTTGTAGTTTGATTTTTGTTTCGTTTGGGCAACTACCTTGAATTGTTGGTGGATGATATTAAGATAGTTAAATATTTTCAGGCATTGGACGCACGTTGAAGCACGGCAGATGGCTAATTTAAAGTTTAGCCTGCAAATCAGTTAAGCTGAAGTCAACTTGCAAGATGTTTAAAGATATAAAAAGTGAGAGACACGCATATGACAATATGAGAAGCTCATTAAACGACAGGCGTATCTGTGAGAAGAAGCAAACCGATCGTCCCTGTTCCCAGTATGGACAAAGTAACATGACAACTAGCAATAGCAAATTAAACCACTATGCACCTGAATCTCTCATTCCTCGTCTTCTTCTCTATGTTTTTTAAAAGTAATACTGGTTTGAAATATACAATTTTATTTGACTACACCACAAACAATGCCTTATTTACAGGATAAAAGTGATTAGGTAATAATAAAAGAGAATCCCTTGTCTCTCTCTAGAAGTACTGAATTACTGCTACTAACATGTGGCGAAACTTGGAAGACAACAGCGTTCATAGACAGGCCAATGAACTTGTGAAACCGCCAATAATAAACAGAGGTGGATCTCACCCCCATGCGATGGATGCATGGGGGATTGGGACGAGTGTTTTATTGTGATTTAGGAATTGAAGTTAGGCCATGGCAATCGAGTGAGAATTTATGATGGATGGATAGAGTTCACAAATACAATTGCCCATGTTTGTAAGTGAGAATTCCAAACGTGGGAGAGACACAGACAACGAAGACATGACATTTAATTTATAATAGAGTTTGGACTTCAATCATGTGATCTTATTTAGCGACGAGATCGTGGGTATGAATGCAGGCCTGTGCCGCTGGGATATTTCAATCTGACCAAGGTCCAATTTGACCATTCAAGTCTAAATTTATAAGGTGTAATATACACAGACAAACACATGCATTAATTTCAAAACCCTCATCATGGTAGCCATGTGCATGTTTAGGAATAACTTTTGAAAGTAATTTTACATAATTTGAGACAAGTATGTGAGAGAAGTTTTGTCTCAAATTGCGTGAAAGTGCTTCTAGAAGCACTTTTCAAGTGTTACCAAACATATCTATAATATGCCTTTTTTAGAGGAGAGTATTTGGAGGCAATTCTATTTAAAACGTTGTTAAATATTTATATGTAAACTTTTTTTTAGCAAAGATTAAAATATTAATTTGCTGCATTATGAAGAATTGACCATTTTTGCTATACTTAACTCTGCCTGTTGTTGACACGTAATAAGCTTATGTTATAATCCAAAATAGAAAGTGACTTATTTTTTACTAGAAGTGCACGTCACTCAGATAGATTGTGACATCCCCTTTCTACTAAACAAGGCTTTTAACTTAATTAACAATTATTAAACAAATAACCATGATTTTTTTTTTTTTTCAAAAACTTTATATCACAAGGCTTATAACCCAGCCCACTAGTCCGCACTCTTTCATATTGTAATTCCAGCACAAATATCTTATACAAACAGTTACCAAGATAAATATTCAAAATAAAATTTGAATATGACATAATATGATGATCCTATTATGACAGTATACAAACATTGAAATTCCCAAAAGTTCCAGAGGCATACAAAGCTACTAACGCTTAAGCCTCTGCCTGCTTTCCTGAACCACCAATCTGATAAGAGGTCTCGCCTGAAAAA
>QFDD01004885.1:0-17451 GCA_006871305.1 Vachellia collinsii | reverse complement strand
CAATAGGCAATGCATTTCAATAATATTCCAAGTATTAACCCCAAGTAGGCAAGAGTCTCATGGCTTTCCATTTTTGCCAAAGTATTATTGCTTGTTACTTATTGTGTAATGTGTAAACCATGCTTATAATATATAGAATTTCTTCTATTGGGGTCGTTTGTGAGCGTTTATGTTGAGAGGTCTCATTCCAAGTATATGATTGGTTTTCCTCCTTAGGTGCAGCTATTGGAAGTTTTGGCGTGGTTATAATTGGCTTGCTTGTTATTCTTTTGCGGAACAAACGAAGACACAAGTCTTTAGGCTCACAAAATCAGTCAAGCAGCATTGAATCTGAGAATACCCCCTCAAATGCAATCCTAGAAAGTAGAAATGTCTACTTTGGGGTCCCTGTCTTCTCCTATGAGGAACTCGCTGAAGCAACAAACATATTTGATCAATCAAGACAACTTGGAAGAGGAGGCTTTGGAATTGTTTATTATGGTAAGCCAACTGAAAAATTGCCCTATTCTCTCGAAATGTCTATTGAGAGTTTCTTCTGTCCAAAAGTTTTCATTCTTCATTGTTGAAATTTGAAGGACAATATTACTGTCTTTGGTGAGATGTATTATTAACTTACATTAATTAATATATTGATCAACAAAGTGCTGGTTTGATTTTAAACAACTAGGAAAGCTCAAAGATGGACGAGAAGTTGCTGTGAAGCGCCTGTTTGAGCAAAACCATAGAGGTAAACAACAATTCATTAATGAAGTTCAGATCCTCACACGCTTGCGTCACAAAAACCTTGTATCACTCTACGGCTGCACTTCGCGTGCCAGTCATGAACTTCTGCTGGTCTATGAATACATTTCAAATGGAACTCTTGGTTGTCATCTCCATGGCAATCTAGCAAAACCTGCTTCACTGCCATGGCCAGTGAGGATGAGGATTGCCATAGAGACATCAAATGCATTAACTTATCTCCATGCTTGTGGCATCATTCACCGCGATGTCAAATCCAGCAACCTTCTTCTTGATCACCATTTTTGTGTCAAGGTTGCTGACTTTGGTATTTCAAGGTTGTTTCCCATGTTTGTGTCTCACGTCTCCACAGCTCCGGCAGGAACCCCGGGTTATTTGGACCCCGGATATTATCAATATTGCCAGCTAACTGAAAAGAGTGATGTTTATAGCTTTGGAGTCATCCTCGTTGAGCTGATATCTTCTAAGCCAGCTATCTTTACGAGGAACAGAGAAAAGATTAATTTGGCAAATCTGGCAGTTGACCAGATTCAAAGAGGAGAGTTTAGTGAGCTGGTAGATCCTTCCCTTGGTTTTGAGTCAGATGACAAGGTTAGGGAGATGATAATCTCAGTGGCAAAGTTAGCGTTTTGGTGCCTACAAAGGGATGTGGATCCAAGACCTTCCATGGATGAAGTAAAGGAGTTTCTGCAGAAAATTGAAAATCAGAAGGATGAAATTAAGCATCTAGAGTTTCATGGTGCAGGGTTTTCAAACATGGAGACTTACTCATCTCTTCCAACCTCAGTACATAGGGATGGAGCGGCATCATTGAACAACTCAAGGCCACAACATTTCCCCCCTACAGTATGATCACCATCGGAAAACTAGTTCTACTGTACCTTGATGTTTGAACATAACTAAGGAGCTTAATTCAGTAGTTTCCATTGATTTTGGGAACTCATTATGAATAAATGATCTAGTAATTTGACTGGTTATTGAATGTCTGTCGGGCAAAGCGCGATTGTTTAGTGAAACTCAAGCTTGGGCTTGTGGAATGTTCTTGTCGCTTGGCTAAGAATTGCCCTTAGCCCTATCATATTGTTGGGATCCCAATGTCTATTCTTCACCAAGTTTAATTTTTCTGTAAAGTTTTGTGGAGCATACCGTTATTTGAAAAATGGTGTTGGACAAAGCATCGTAAAAATTCGAAATCATCAATTAACAGTTAGGGCTTGAAATTTTAAACTGCAATGAGTCATTTGAACACCATTTAAACACCACAAAACCCAGCATGTTCGAATTAAGCTCAAATCACGGCAAATTTGTCTTCCAAATCCAAAGCTATCGACTAGAAATGAAGAAAAATGTGAGAAGAGAAGGGAATTTATCTGACCTCAAAGATTCTTGAAGCTTCAAAGTCCTAGATAATCCTCCACGCGGTTAAATTTCGCGCCCTGGTAGAGGAGAAATGAACCTATACTAGATTAGAGCTAGAGACATAAGTGGATCGACCTCTGGACTTGCGCTGCTCGCTCCATAGCAGTACTCCTTCAGCTACTCATAAAATTAATGGAATTGCGTTTTTTCAAAAAGAGGTCAGATGTTTGGCCAAAAAAACCGAGTCGGATGTAATAAACATGTTTGTTGTTAAAAATTGCTCCCATTAATGTGAAAAGATTAAAAATTGCTCCCATTAATGTGAAAAGAGAGTATAGGGTAAAGAAAAATTTGCAGTTATGGCAAAAAGAGAAAAGAAAAGAAAAATGTGAATTTTTTATATTTTCTTTTTCTTATTTTTAAAACTGTTTTAAAGAATAAATTTTAAAATTAAAATACAAAAAAATATGTTTGAACAATTTTTTAAAAAAAATTACATTTAAAAGTAAACATATGAATCCAAAATTTTCACCATAACTCAAGTTATTAAATAAAGAAAAAAGCTGTGACAAATACCAAGAAATGCAACAAGTTTTAAAAAACAAGTTTCTAGTTTTTATTTTTAAAAACAACTTATTAAAAACAAAACATTAAACAAGTTTTTTTAAAAAAAAAACAAAAAAAATTGTTTTTAAAAACAAAAAAATGTTTTTGAAAATAGAAAAAACAGCCCTAGAGTTATCTTGAAAAATGGGGAATTAAATGACTCATTTTTGTAATTAAGCAGGCAAGAATGAGAATTTTACAATAAAAAAAAACTTTTGAAACAACCTTTTCAATCTATCTTATAAGAAATATGACGTAGCCCACAATTTTATCCTATAAAAAAGAACAGAGAGAATATTACCTTAAAGTGACTTGAGATCACATGTCTATGGAATTTCATCTGAATAATGAAAAGGATAAAAAAAATCCAAATTAAAATTATAAGAACTTGCATGTTTATTTTCTAATGTGTGCAAATGAAATTTACCCTTGCTTAGTCCTAAATACTAACTCCAACATGATTAAGTTTTGTGGGATGTTTCCAAGTTCGGTAAGTTTTTTGTCCTATTTCATTCAAATAACTATCAGATTCTGCGATAGATTAGTTGGTTCATATGCATTTCAATTCTTACAATTTTTTTCCCCTTTGAGGGGGGGGGGGAATCTTGTCTTGCATAGCACTGTTAGAAATTTAAGATTTTTATATATTAATAACTTCTCAGCTTAATCCTTATACCTAATTCTCCCAAGAAAAGGAGAGGCGGACAACACAATGGCAATCTATATATCATATATTCGTACATAAAAACTGTAATTCTACCCAATTGATACAAAACACATGGACATTAGTACTTGAAAAATATTTAAATACTCTCGAAGTGTCATGTCAGTTATGTTCACTTCAATAAAAATATTTTAATTATTATTTTTTATGGATTTTATATCTCATAAATTTCTCTTGATTATTTTTACTTTTATAACTCATTATAATAGATATTTATTTGAGTTATAAAGAACAAGAGGTTTCACTTATAGTGAAGCTTGGTTGCCTAAAAGAAGGTGAACAATTGTATCAGGAGCTTTTGTCCATGAATCTTGACAATTATAGGTGATCTCTTTTTATTAAGCTTTTAGGTTGGGATGTACAAGCTGCATAGTCTACCTATGAATCTTTTGCTTTTATGGCTTCTTTTGCAAACTTTGAGGGTTTGACTTGGCTATATTCTATATGTGTTTTCACTGAAGGCATTACAGTTTTCTGGCCCATGTTCTGAAACAATAAACTTTGCCTTAAATGTTTCAATATCTAGAGCCCTGAATAATGCTGTAGAAGAGTCAGAGACTCATAGATGTTGGCCTTCCTCTGTTCTGTGCTGAGTGTGGGTCAAACAAACAGTATTATCTTCTCTATGTTTCTTTTAAGTATGCTCATGAGTTGCAAAAACTTTCTTGCTGATTTTTTCTTCGTTTGGTTATGGTGTTGCAGATGTTGAAGATTTTTACAACCAATGTGACCCTGGTTAGTAGGAATGTCCTTAGTTCTCCATTCATTTATTCCTTCTTTGCAAAATTCTTCACTAAGTTGCTGATGTGCAATGATATTGTTTGTGGTTTTTGCATTTAAATTTTATGAAGTTTAAGTTGCGAGTTGGTGCAGTACCCTCTAATGCTTTCTTTAAGAATTTAATACATTTCATCTGTTGATTCTTGAAATCTTTTGAATCCATTTGGCACCCTTCAGTTTAAACTCTTTCCTTTTTAAGTGCAATTAGTGAATAGTATATTTTATAATCCTTCATTTCTTATTGTGTTGCATGCATTGATAGATTAGTAATCTACTGTATTTTATATTCAAAAATTGGCAATCCTTGCTCATACATTCTTTATCTGTAGATTTTCTGTTCTTTTTGGTTATGATTATCTTATTCTTTCATATATTATGACTCATGTTAAGTGGAACAATGAATTCTTGTATTTTTTTTGTTTAATAATTATCAGATTGTGCTTCTTGATTTTGTTCTATTTCTTGCTATGCCTTTCTTTCTTTCTTTTTTTTCGATTTCTCATCCGGTATCCCAGGGCAGGTTACCTTTAAGGCACAACAACGTTCCCAGACTAATCCGGACCGAGGCATGACAGGAACCATTAAGATTGGCGCCCCTGACCCCTAGGGTGCTGCATTCCCACGCCTCGAACTCGAGACCCGTGGTTAAGTTAGAACAGCCTCAGCCAGCTGATATAACCCGTCGGGGTTTTGCTATGCCTTTCTTTCATTACTTATGAGTATTGCTTACCTTTATGCATGTACTCTCTAATTTTATGTAGTAGTTAGCCATAAATATGGTCTATTTATGCTTTCTATTATAATTTTTGAATATTGCTTTTAAGGGACATTAGTTTGTAGAGTAGTTAATCATAAATAAATCAATATTTATACTTGTTATTTTATTTCTTGAAGATTGCTTACTTATGGAAAAGTAATTAGTTTATTGTTGCTGATTTGAACATTAAGTATTTCTTCATATATATTTTGTATGGGTTTATATCTTGTAGTGCTTGCGATAGATTTTTCATTAATTGGCTAATTCGTATATTAATTTGTTTCCCACAGTGACAATCTAACCCTTGCCACCTCCAGAACTCTTACACCAACTACTTGTAAACCGAATAATGGTTTTAGATGGTTTAGCAATTTAGGAAATTTAACATTTGTAGAGACTATTTTTATCTATTTATTTATCTTTCAATTGGATAACTTTTGAACTCTCTTTAATGAAATGGAATTATTTTAATGATTTTAAATTATGTGACTATTGTCATTTAATATATTATTTATTTTTATGTAAATTGTATTTTAATTTTAATTTAATTATTAATTGTTTTATTTTAAAATTTATTAGAACAATATGTATGTTTACATATATAAATTTTAACAATTTTATTTATTTTAAAAAAATTATAACCATTATAACCTTTAAACAATTTAATTTAAAAAATTATTTTAACTTTTAGCAGTGACAAAATGTTGCCGTTGAAAGCATATCAGCAGCAACATTTTGTCATTGCCGATGCACGCTTTCGGCGGCAACATTTTGTCGCTATTGATTGTTTGCTTTTAGTGGTGATCTTCAAATGCCGTCGTCAAAACTTTCAGTAACAACAGCTTCTGCAGCGATGTGACAGCTACTTTTTGTCATCGCTGAAGAGTTTTAGATGGAGAGATTAAATGTATATTTGAGAATAGCTTTTAAAAGTGATTTACGCAATTCGAGGTAAGTATATGAGAAAAATTTTGTCTCGACTTGCGTAAAAGTACTTTTTAGGGGTTGCCAAACAAGCCTTTTAGACTTTGTCGCCATTGAAAGTCAATTTTTTTGTAGTAGAAGAAGGTGAAATTGCCTCCTTCACCCAATATTGTGACTGATAAATGGGTGAGTGAATCTTCTACCTCTAATGTGAGTTCTTGATTGATGTTGTTTCAGAAAAAAAAAATGTAAATTAGTCAAATTGGGTCATCACATACATATATATATATATATATATTTCCGGATGATTACATGGGAGATTCATTTCATAGTTGAGGGAAAATGCATGCATAGTTGACTTGTATAAAACAAGAAGAAATAAGGGAGAGAAGGTAGAAAGAAATTGTACATGTTAAAAAAAAAAGGTTAAGTAAAATAAATAATTTTTTTTTGTGAGAAAAATTTAAGGTGAGTTCGGAGCCCTCATCACGGCCAAAACATATCTCCAGATTTAGAAAGTGCTTACAAATATATACTTATAGATTACCTACTAACAAGATCTTCACATTGAAATAACTCATTGCCTTGTGTGCTGTAAGCCAATTTTTTTACCAACTAAGTCGATTTTTGTTGGTGTAAAATAATTTTTTATATGGCTATATGAAAAGATCAAATTTGACAATTATCAAGCCTAATTGGAATAACTCTCTTAAAGAGATTTTTTTCATCCAAATCGACTTGAACTCGAGATCTCGTATTTTTTTGTAGCAAACTCAATATCAATGATTTTTCTCGTAAAAAATTATTTTTCCTGCTTATTTAATTGATTTGTAAGATATTGGATATTAAAATTATATTAGGGGTTGTTAAGCTATATTTAATAATACAAGGAATATTACAGCTTAAAGCCCTCTTAAAAAAATTTTATTGTACCAACAGACAATTTAGTGGGTGTTTAAGTTAGTTTTCTTAAATGACTTTTTTTTTTGGCTAAAACGAACTTATTTCATAATGAACACAAAGAAGACATATAGGTGCTTAAAATCCTCTCAAATAAATTTTATTGAACCAATTGTACATGTTTGATGTGTTTGAATAAGGTAATTTTATTGATCATATTTATAACCCACTTCCAATATTTTTTATTGGAATTGATAAAAACTTTAAATCTCATTAATTTTGTATTAAAGTTCAACACTCCAATCAAATTTACACCAAACCTCATGAGAACTAAAACCGAATAATAATAAATAAAAGGTAAATTTACATATTTATATAAAAAAATTAACAATGTGCCTCAAACAAAGAAGAAAAAAATTACTCTCTCTATGCCTTATTTTGTAAATAGAATCAAAGGAGCACTTATTAGATGATATTGGCATTATGTGAGCGTAATTACTTACCAAGGAACAAACATGATTATAGAAAAGTGTGTGGTTGGCAAAAAAAAAAAAAAAAATAGAAAAGTGTGTGAATCACACTAAGTTGAGAGGAGACTCGTTGAATCACAAGTCAACTGCCGTGTTGTACAGAGCCTAGACTTGTGTCGTGTGATCCATGTACTATAACCAATTCCAACACTTTGATTCCCCAACTGGACAAAACCTTCAAGCAAGTCGTGATCTCTCTCATACACAAATTTTTCTCTACCAGTGAGGGATTAGAGAAGAATGGTTCTACCTGTTGATTTGTTCTTCGTCACCTTATTCTTCTTCTCGTTGTTGTTGGCTGGTGACCATGTGGTTCCTCTATGTTCTGCTTCTTCTGAAGAGTGCCCAGCTTCCTTTGATTGTGGGAATCTGGGCAAGCTCACGTTCCCTCTAACCACTCCACAACGCAATCACTGTGGAGTGTTGCCGATTCATGGCTGTACCGAACACCACAACGCTGTAAAAACTGTGCTCTTCGGAAGAAAGAAGTTTCAAGTGCGCAGAACTTTCGGTAATCTTGTTTCCGTTAGAGACACAGATTTGGAGGCGCGCTTGGCAAATGGAAGCTGTGATGCCTTATGCTGCAATATTACTCTTCCCCCTTCCTCACCCTTGGGCTCTTTCCTTATCATTGAAAAGATAATAACCTTCTACAAGTGTAATATTAGGCTCAAAGTTAGCCCTCCAAAGCAATTCTGGAACTACACAGGATGCGGTAATGAGACCATCTTCTTCCGAACCCAAGATCAAGAGGTTACTGCATCTTCTCTAGGAGTATGCCCAAGGGTTCAGCTTCCAGTCAATATGCTGGCTTTCTCTTCTGATCCATTAACATTCATATCTTCTGAATTCTACATTTACTTTCAAGTTTCTCACGACTGTGGCACATGTTTTTTGGAACAAGGCTTATGCCGGCTCAACAGCACCAGAGGATTTTATTGTTCCAAATTCAGAGGTATATTGTGTATGCATAACATAGCACTAAATATGAGGATTCCTTAGATTAACAAGTAACATGTCAATTTTACGATGTCCTTTGTATGCCTTTCAACTCTGCTAATGCTTTTTCCTTTTTTCCTTTTTTCCTTTTTGCCTTTTGTGGATCTAATCTAATTAAATCTTGTGAAACTGAGACAGATGATCAAAATAAAACAATGGCTTGGAAGCAGGGATTGATGATAGGTAATTTTACTTCATTTTTACTCATTTTCAGCTGTATACTTTCTTGCACATAGAACTGTATAGGTTGTTATAAAGCTGTAATTGTATTCACGTTATGAGGTTCCCAAGAACAATAAATATAATATGTGAGTGAAATTTCATTTCAAAAGGATGAGTTTTTAAGGAGTTGACACTTCGTCAGGTTGCGGAATTGGATTAGGAATAATGATAGTAGCATTCGTGCTCTACTTCAGACTCTACAAACATAAATATAGTGCTCTGTCCCATGTCAGACTCAGATCAACTAATCAGTACACAACTAATGAAGCAGACCCAGATAGTGGCAGACTCTTCTTTGGAGTCCCAATCTTCTCCTACACGGAACTTCAAGAGGCTACCAATAGTTTCAACCCCTCCAACAAACTCGGAGACGGTGGCTTCGGCTCCGTTTACCATGGTCCCGTTCTCATATCACTTCCTTGAATCCTGTACTTTCTTGTCAAAGTTTTCAACTTTAAAGTTATTTCCCTTTATTTACAGGGAAGCTCCAGGATGGGCGTGAAGTTGCAGTGAAGCATCTATTCAACCACAATTACAAGCGAGTAGAACAGTTCATGACAGAAGTTGAGATCCTCACTCGCTTGCGACACAAAAATCTTGTGTCCCTCTACGGTTGCACTTCGCAGCAGAGCCGTGAGCTCCTCCTTGTCTATGAATACATCCCAAATGGCACTCTTGCTGGTCACCTCCACAGTGGCTCTGCAAATCCTTCATTGCTCACATGGCCTCTTCGAATCAAAATTGCCATAGAAACCGCCACTGCCCTCTCTTACCTTCATGCCTCTAGCATCATCCACCGCGACGTCAAAACCAACAACATTCTCCTTGACAACAACTTTTGTGTTAAGGTAGCCGATTTTGGTCTTTCTAGGTTGTTCCCGGATGATGTGTCCCATGTTTCTACAGCGCCACAAGGGACACCGGGCTATCTTGATCCAGAGTACTACTTTTGCTTTAGGCTGACAAACAAGAGTGATGTGTATAGTTTCGGGGTCGTGCTTATGGAGCTGATATCTTCGATGCCAGCTGTTGATATGGGAAGGAATAAAGATGAGATAACTTTGGGGGGTCTTGCAGTGAGGAAGATTCAGAGGAATGAATTTGAGGAGCTTGTAGATCCATGTTTGGGGATAGAGAAGGATAGTGAGGTGAAGAAGAAGGTGGTTGCTTTGGGGGAATTAGCGTTTCAGTGTTTGCAGATAGATAAGGAGATGAGGCCTTCCATTGATGAAGTTTTAGAGATTCTGAGGGACATTGAGGGTGGGAAAGAAGAACTAGAAGATAAGGCTACGATGAGGAGTAGAATAGAGTATGATAAGGCAAAGTTGTTTAAGGCATCGTCTTCACCAAACAGTGTTACTCTAAAATGGGGCAATGAATCTACCCCTAATTGCAGCGTTTAAGCTATGACTGCATTTTCTGCTGCTATCATGTATACTTGCGTCTTACTTGTTGCCTCTCAGGTTAAGAAGTTGGAGGTTGTTTGAATGTTGAATATTCATACTCTCTCTACTTTTTGTAAGAGAAAAATTTATATTTTAAACACATTTATTAATCAAGCTAACATAAACTACATATTGTATTTCTTGAGAATCAGTTTTTTTTTTTTTGAATAACAAGGCAAGCTAAGCTTGTAAGATTCTCATAGTACAAACACGAGAAAAGTCAGGGACCTTTGTCCCCCACACTACCTACTAAATCTCTACAAAGTTGATCAAGACAAAAGCTAGGAGGTTCCAAAAAATACTTCACCTCCGACAAGCTAGGTATATGACCAGCTTTTGCTATCTGGTTTGCACAGCTAAGTGCCTCTCTGTGGGCATGGATAACCTAAATATCCCAATTAGATAGGAACAGAGATCTAATTACATTAACCTCCTCCAATGTGGGTGAGAGGCACTACAATCAGTAAATAACAACTGAATTACGTCTAGCAAATCAGTGTATAAATGGATCTTTGTAAAATCCTGTGACTGACAAAAGAGTATTCCTGCGTATATGACAGCAAGCTCAGTTGATGTGGTAGGTAGGAAGACCAAACTCTGTTGAAAACCTCCCAACTAGTTGCCTTGTGAATCCCTAGCTACTCCTCCACACGCCGCATGTCTATGGTTATCGACAGAACCATCGACATCAACTCGAACGGTATCCACAAGAGGTTTGGTCCATCTGCAACTTGCTCTCTTTGGTGTCTGGAGAATTTGATGTTTGAAGGTTTCGCTATCAACTCCTTCTAGAAGATGGTATAAGCACTTGTTGACAATGCCCATCGCCTAGTCACTTGATCCTTCAAAAACTTTTCTGCATCTATTCTTCCAAATCATCTAGCATACTGTGCCAAATATCCTACTCCAAGTCCATCTCGCGCATTTCTTCAATCCTGGTTCGGTAAAGCAATTCCACTTTAAAAAATCCTGCAAATTACCAATAAAAAATACATATGTATAAAGAGGGTTAATTAAATACCACCACACATTTCTAGCAATCTCACAATCTCTCAAGATGTGTATAATCGACTCCTCACTACTACACTCAAAAGGACACTATCTAGTTAGATAATGAATGTTTTGCTCTGAGTGAATTCGTTGGAAGTCTCTTGTGAAACACTTGCCACATAAAGAATTTTGCTCTTTCCGGAATATCCCATTTCCAAATACTTGGCCAATCCATATTTGTAGCATGTTCATGTTGTTTGTAGATCATCTGGTAGGCAGATTTTATATTGAAATTCCCATCAGCCGAGTTCCTCTATGCAAATCTATCCGGTCCAAAATTCCCAGGGGGTTGAACCATTCGGATTTCCCAAATTAACCCAATCTAGAAGAAAAAATCTCCATTTTGCCATATCCCATTCACCTGTGCTCGTGACAAAGTGATTAACACTTTCATTGCGATTCAATAGGTGAATATTCCTATCAACATAGGATTTCAAAGGCTGATCCAAAGGGGTCCAAAGCTCTCCCCAAGCTTTAGTACTCTCCCCATTCCTGATCTTGCTACCCACAACTTTACAAAAACATTCCCAAACTGAGGTAATGCCCTGCCACACTGCTGATTGGTTTCTTTTCTTTTCAACCTTCGGGAACTTCCCATTTCCGCAGTTGTACTTACATTGCAGACATTAAGCCCACAAAGAGTTGGGTCTAACCAGGAGGCCCCAACACAACTTCCAGATAAACGCCTTATTCTAGCAACAAATGTCTTTTATGCCTAAGCCCCCCTTTCCTTTTTCAACCTTCATATTATCCCAAGAAATGAGATGCATCTTCTTAATTTCTGAGTTCTGGTGCCAGAAAAAATCTCTGCTCAATTTCTCAATCTCATTCAGGGTGCTTATTGGGAGAAGAAGAGTTTGCATTTGATATGCGGGTATAGTAGGTAAAACCGACTTGATAAGGACCGTTTTCCCTGCCATACTCAAAAATCTTCCTTTCCAATTAGCAAGCCTTTTCTGGACTTTCTGAATGAGAGGAGCAAACGTAGCTTTAACTTTCCTCTTATGCAGAATTGGTACGCCTAGATACTTCCCCAAGTTTGAAGTTATATCTATTCCCATTTGTTGGCTAAACTATGCTGCACGAGATGAGGGGACAATCTTAGAAATGAAAACTTTGGACTTTTCAAGACTTACACGATGCTTGGAGGCTCCACAGAAAAATTGCATCACCCTTTTCAACTCATCCACCTGATCTTGGGCGGCTTCACAAAAGAGAACCGGATAGTCAGCAAAAAATAGGTGAGACACCGAGGGGCCATACACACTTATCTTCAGAGGTTTGGACCTTCTTTCTTGTACCTCTGAATGTATAAGCTGCCCTAATATCTCTACACATAAAACAAACAGGTATGGGCTTAAGGGATCCCCTTGTCTCACGCCTCTAGATGGATTGAAAGGTTGAGAAAGGGATCCATTCCAAGATACGCGCATGGCTGCTGACTTGACACAACCCATAATAAGTTGATTGAAGTTATTGTTCAACCCTAAACTCTTTATGGTGGACTTCAGGAACCTCCAATCAAGCCTATCGTAGGCTTTTTCCATATCTACCTTTACAGCAATCCACCCGTTACCACATCTTTTTGTCATCATCGTATGAATAGCTTCTTGGACAATTATGATGTAATTAGTACTCTGATGCCCCCAATAAAGTTGCCCTGGTTTGGCATTACCAGGTAACCCATGACACTCTTTAGCCTATTAGCTAACACCCGACTAATGATCTTGTAGCAGACATTGCACAAAGAAATAGGCCGAAATTCTTTCAAACTATTAGGATGATCAACCTTATGAATGAGCATAATGGTTGTTTGATTAATCTCCTTTAGCCTTGACGGGTCTCTAAAGATCTCAAAGATCAACTGGCAAACTTTAGAACCTATTTAGTCCCACTGAGTTTGAAAAAAGTGCGCTTGCAACCCTTCTGGACCCGATGCTTTAAAAGCACCAATTTCAAAAGAAGCATTCTTTATTTCTACCTCCGTGAGCCTTCTTTGTATGAGCCCAATCTGGTTTTGAGTCAGGGGAGGAAAATCCTTAGGCCACCTCTCAGTAGGTAGCATAGAAGGTTCTTCCGTATATAGGTCTTGGAAGAAGGTAGCTGTCATCTCCCTCAAGTCTTCTTGGTTTGATACCCAATTCCCATGTTCATCCTGGAGAGCTTCGACTCTACTTTTTTCTTTTCTCATCACAGTAGTAGCATGGAAGAAACTGGTATTTTTACCTCCAAATTGAAGCCATTTACATCGAGACTTTTGATACCATAACAGCTCCTCCTGATTAGATAGTTTAGTGAAGTCATGCCAGAGATTTTTTTTTCCAGTTTGTATAGCCCATTATGAGGATTTACCTATCTAGTCCTATCAATACCCTCAAGTTGACGCAAAATGTCCTGTTTCTTTTTCGGAACATTACCCACAACTCTCTCATTCCAGGCAGTGGCTGATGATTCAAAAACTTTCCTTCCTTCACACTATGATTTCCCATTCCAGGATGTTGAGACAACCTCCTTGAAACTCAGTTCCAGACACCATAATGCTTGATACTTGAATGATTCTAGATGGAAAGCCCCTTTCTCCTCATTACCTTTAGCAACCACGATTACTCTATGATCAGATTTAAAACGCAGGTGATGAAAAGTTTTACACAGTGGGTGGGAAATCTCCCAATCAAAATTACAAAACACCTAGTCTAGCCTTTCCCAAACCCCCTCCTTCTCCCATGTAAAACGATCACCAACTATGGGTAGAGTTAGAAGATTACAAGCATGCATGCAAGAACTAAACGGTAACATCATCTGGTTACTAGGAAGAACACCCCCCATTTTATCACCTGGGTCCAAAAAAGCATTAAAGTCCCCCAGCACAATCCAAGCACCCCGAGTTGATTTCATAAGACTTTCTAAAGCTTGCCAAAGGTTACATCTGTTGCTCACTGAAGTGTCCCCATAAACAAAGGTAGTGCAGAAAGTGTCTTGAGTCTCTTTTTCAATGATTCGACAGTGTAGCATTTGTGTACTTGAAGAAAGATATTCCACATTAGTCTCATTCTCATTCCAAAGAACCCAAATACCCCCTACAAATCTCGTAGCCTCAACTCTGATCCAGTTACTGAATCCTAACTACTCTCTCTACTCTATCACCACTAATTCTTGTTTCAAACAAACCCATGACATTAATATTGTATTTCCGAACAATTTCTTTAAGCATCCAAGGAAAAGGTTTACTCCCAGCTCCCTGACAGTTCCAAGTGGACACAATCATTAAACTGCAGTAAAGTATAAAAAGGAAAGACTCAAGTGTCAGGTGGTTTCTCTCTGACGGGAATAGTTCCTGCCCCTTGATTCGCCAAATCCTTTACCTCTACATCATTCGACCTTTGTACCTCCCCTTCCAGTGAATGATTTTCCCCTCAGGTAGTAGAGACTATTTCTGGATCAAATTTCATGGATGCTGATGTATTTTCAGTGGAATTAGTTACAGTTACTGTGGGCCTTTGAAGTCTAGATTGTGAGTTCTAATTATTCATAACTGATTATGAGTTCTCCAATTTGGGCTCCACCGTTTGGATGACATTAGGCTCTATGTTGAGGTGATTACCACTTAATACAAAGTGTGTTTGTTGGGCTCTCATTTTTGGACCTTGCTTCATATTATTCCCTTAGGCTTAGAAGTCTCTCCTTGACTACCTGACACATTCTCTTTTCCAGGAGCACGATCCCCTGCACTCCTATCCATCTGATTTTCTCTGCCTTTACAGGCTACTAGGACACCTCTCTTAAGACCTTCCTTGTTCTTTGTTTTTCTCGTCCCATTCGGCACTGTCAATAGTCTTCATTGAGGAGATTTAGGGTCCTCAGAGATGATCAAAGCTTTCTCTCTCTCCTGACACTGATTTGTTTCTGCCAGTGCAGTTGGATTTAGATCCGTAATCACCTCCATCTCCTCTGTCCAATCTGCCATAGCCTCAAATCTAGAGTGATGGGTACGGCCTTGCCCTTTCTTTCCCATAGTCTTCGCAGACCCATTTCCATACAACCTACCCTTTTGTCTGGTCAAATCTTTGAGGTCGTACTTGTGATTGTCCTTTGACCAACATCCAAGGACCGAAAGTTTCTTCTTCTGCCGGTAAAGATTTTTTTGACGACAATATGGGCTCATTCACCGTCACTTTTGGTGGTTCTTGTTGTGCTTCACTTGAGGTAGTTTTCCATGGGCACGCTTCCTTCATATGCCCATACCGACTACAGTTAAAACAAATCAAACCCAAGCCTTCATATTCTACATTGAACAGAGCTTATGAGCAAATTACTCTTGGCACCAGTTTTTTCTGCAAGTCAACTTCAACACAGATCCAAGCAAAGCGTGCTTTCACCACTACAGCATGATCCTCTTCCATGTTGGATATTGTGTTTAAATCCACTTTTAGTGTCTTTCCCATCATATTTCCAAGCCTCCAAATATACTTCTTGGAGTAACAATGGATTGGGATATTCAGGATTCTCACCCATATTGCAATTCGGCCAAGAGGATTGTGGAAAGGGTCAAAGTATGGTGACCACCGCTGCACGAGAACGGTATGTTGGGCAACCACCCAAGGTCCCTAAAAAAGAATCCTTTTGTATTTGATCCCCCAGCTATTATCATCGCGCTTAAATCTCACAATATAATAGTTGTTCAGCAAATCAACCAGTTCATAATCACTAAATCCCCATAACCTGCTCAATCTCACTTTAAATTTGAAAAAATTCAGGCATGCTCCAAGAACAGTAATAATCAAGGAACGATTCCAGGGGTGACAGTTTTTGTTATATTCTTCCTCTGTTTCTGGAACAACTAGATAGATAGCCATTAATTTTTTTATTTCTTTAGTAGGTTATGGTATTTTCTATAACATCCTAAAATTTTTATTTCTAAAATTATCATTGGAAAATATTTATTTTATAATAATTTAAATTTATTATGTATTTAAGTGACATAGTTTACTTAAATATAATTTTCAAATTAAAATACCAAAAAAAAGGGGGGGTTTATTGTAGTTTCCTTTTCCTTTGGGTCATTTTAGGAAATTTTGGCCAAACTTTTTACCTTTATGTTAAAAGAGTGAGAGAGAAAATCCGTGCGTCGCGTCGTCTTCGTTCTCTCCTTCTCTCGCGTGAGTTTGCCATTGTTGCAGACTTTGAAACTCAGTTTGGTGAGTAAAACTTCTTCTAATCACTATATTTTCTTCATAAAAGTTGTTCTATACATTTTTATCTTTCACATGACAGTAATTTTGTTCTGATTAGAGAAAAATTTTGGAGTTAGGGTTTTGAAAAGCTTTGAGTTTTGACAATATAAGATCATAGAAATATAGAGGGATGTTAATGGAGTGTTTTGATCGGTTTAGATTTTTGATTTGGCTATTTTATTATTTTATACGATTTTTTGTTAAAATCTGACTCAACATTTTCTATTTATAGATTATTTACCCATTTAAAATTTTATTAAACAGTTTATTTGGGCTGTTGTGAGTACTATTGGTGTTCTAATCAGTTTAGTTTTGTCTATTGGTTAATTTGAGAATTTTAAATAATATTTTTCTATTTAATTATATTATTAGTTGGCCATATATGATATTTATACTGATTAAATTTGAGTTTTATAATTTATTCTTAGTTTATTGGAACACATGCTGATTTTTAAGTGGATGAGATTTGATGTTGATGATGAGATATGAATATTTGAAATTTTTGGTGAAACTTTTAAGTATTGAAATGTGGTGTTCTTGAATAAATTAAGGAATTGATGGTATTTTTCTAATGATAAATGAGTGAATGTGATTTGAGGTTGATGATGAATTTTAAATATTTGAAATTTTGGATAAATTTTTGTAAGTGTTGAGATTTAATGTTTAATAGATTAATAATTTGAACTATTCCAATAAAGAGAAATAATTTATGGCATGGAGAAATGTGATGTTTACAATGAGGACTTGATGATACTTAATTTATGTGATTTTTGGTTGATGACTTAAATTGATAATATTGGGGATTTTTAATAAATGGAAGAAATTATTATTTGTTATAACTTTATGAAGTGCAATAAAACTATTAGATGATAGAAATGTGATTGGGATAAAGAATTTGAATTATGAGTAGGTGGAAAATGTTTGAATGACTCAAAGTTGAAAAGAAAATGAGTTTTTAATTAAATTTATATATATACTTGTTTTATTAGCATTATATTAATGTGTGATTTAATTAATTGTGTAGATTAATTGTGTTTTGGTGACTTGAGCTTTGAGCTTTGGATTATTGTGGTATCACATATTTGCTTTGGCATGAGGTAACCACATTTAATTTATTTTATAAGCTTGTCATGGGTTGTAAGTTGTTTTGGAAAACATCTTTTAAAGTGTAAGCCTTATCTTG
>QFDD01004884.1:0-16365 GCA_006871305.1 Vachellia collinsii | reverse complement strand
AAGAAGGGTGAGGGCTGGCCCATGGGCTGAGGCCCGTTTAATTTAAATACACTAAAATAGGCAGGGAAATAAAAGCTGCAGAACAAGACAGAGCTAATCGGATGGTTACATGTTCCCAAAGTTTCGAAGGGCTACAAAATTTAACAGTACAATGTTTTTTGCCTCAAGTCTGAACGTATTATTTCTACATTAAATATTAAATATTAGCAAACAAGAAAAAACCTTGGATCCAAAGTCCAGAGCGAAAAAAGAGCAATAAAAAAAAACGCAACATGAAATCGATGTTGAAGGAAGCCATGTTCGGAAATCAAAGGATGAAGAAGAAGAATCAAAGGGAAAGTGACGAGGAGGAGAGGTTCCAACAACTCCAGCTGCAAGAATAAATTTTTTGGGTCAAATGATCAATTTTTCATTGAATAAAAACCTATAAACAGTTCAGATGTTTGAAAAGGAAAGGATTGAAAAACATAGGAAGCTGGAAGCAGGGATACTTCCGCTGAGACGGAGGCATGGAGCTGTCGGAGACGAGCAGGGGAGGAGCTGAGATCGCCGCTCATGAGACAAGCGCTGTCGGAGAAGGAGGAAGGAGCTCCGCTGCCACTGCCTGAGATGAGCTTCACTGCCACTAACACGCTAAGACGAAGCAGGAGGAAGGAGCTAGAGGCTATATGAGTCCCTGAGACAAGCGCTGTCGCCACCGCTGCAGCTGCCGCTACCTGAGACGCTGAGTAGTTGAGGGAGAGGGAGTGGAGTGAGGGACTGAGGCAGCGAGACACCGAGGGAATGGAGTGAGGGAGAGGGACTGCGACTGATTAAGGGCGAGGGTCTGAGGGATTGAGGTTCAATTCAAGGACGAGGGTGGAGTGAGAGGGACTGCGAGTGTGAGTCTGGGTGTGCTACGCGGCTAGGGTTTTGGCTTGGGCATGGAATGTGTTTTCGTTTTTTCTTAAATTCTTAATAAAACAAATTGAAAAAATATTTTACGCTGCCCAACCCTTTTAAACGTGCGGTCCATATAGTTGACCTTTTTAAACTAATTTCTTTTAAAAGTTTAAAATTATAAACCAACGCTCTATTTAAATGGATTTAATCAGGTTAAACCGGTTCCTAACTGTACTCTCTGTTTTGCTCACCATCATCTCTCTGCTAGCTAATAATATAACTTTTTATTGTCTGAATTGGAATTATATCATGATCCAGAGATACATAGGCCTTATTAGAAAGAAATAGGCCCAAAGTTTATTAAAATGGGCTCAAATGGATGGAATCCATGTTGGGTTGGAGATGTGAATATAAGCAGAAAGGGAAGTTGTGTAAGTGTCTTTCTCTTGAGCTATTATTCTTCCTTTTTGATTAGCTTCTTTCGTTTTTTGTGTAACTTCTTCTTTATGTAATTTTATCATACTATAACCGAACAACTCATATAAATAACTTCTTTGTTTTCACAAACAAGTTGTTAGTTAAGGTAACAAACAACACTTGTCCTATAAGAAGGAGAACATAAATTCAAATACTAAGAAATGCACATGTTAGAAGAAGTCAAAAGAATAATAAATCCTGAAAAATTGTTAACTCTGCATAATAACTTCCCCTATTTTCTCTATTATAGGTTCTCTTTATCTCTATGATGAATTTGTTGTGTCATGTGATTTGAGTCTGTATCGGTATTTCGGTTTCTTACAGGTACTTTAACAAATCCGTCAGATTCTTCCTGAAATCCTTCAAAAAAAAAAATATTAATTTATATGCAAAACTGAATAATTAGTGAAAGATATTGAAAGAGATTAATTTGTATTATTGTTAAAAGAGTGTAAAGAGGAAAAAGAAAGACACGAAGAAACATCTTCCTTCAGAGAATAATCCTAATATCCATCTCTGTATTCCTTTTCCTTTTAATAATTTTCTCCTTGCCCGAATTGTCATAATTAAGAAATTATGACCTACCGGACAATTAGAACATGCAATTTGAGTAGCGTTTATAGAAAATAACTTGGACTTAACTCACATCAACCGACCAAACCGGGATAGTAAATATAATACATTACATATCAGTCACATTGCTTTATGGAAAATACAAGTAGGTAATTATACATAGGAACAGAAGATAACAGAGAAAGAGAAGAGAGAGAGAGAGAGAGAGAGAGAGGCCACACAAAACTATCCACACCCTTTTATTGATATTGCAATAACCACATCTGCGTCACTCACTTACACGTGCCTCTATAATCACCTCATCATAAAATGACAAAATGAACCTGCATTGTACATATGACAATAGTTAACACAAATGGTTGAGAGACATAACAGTATCTTCCTAAATCTAAGTTAAATGGATTAGTGAATAAGTCAAATATGTTTTTCTGAGGTAACGCCCTCTTCTACTACACATTCTTTTTTTTTTTTGATACAGTTCTTCTACTACACATTCTAATTACAAGAACATTTATTTTTATTTGTTTTACTACCCTGGCTAACGCATCCACATATAGAATATAAGGAGTGTCCAGATGCCATTTGATCTAGAAGCTCTTGTCATACAAAAACATTTATTTTCATAACTAAACATTGGAATTTCATGATTAGAACCTAATTAAGATTACTGAATCCAAACTCCAATTCGTAGTTTATGTTCATAATTCAAAGTGAGGGAGAGACAGAGAGGCATGCAGATTAAAAATTAAGTTGTGCATAATATATTTTAAACTGTTAAAACTATTGCAGATTAATGTAAAATTGTATTAATAGTTTAATAAAATATATTAATCTATATGCACAACTGAATCATTAGAAAAACTGTTGTTACAATTTCACATAAAAATATAAAAGTAAAGTTAAACTGTTAAAATTTCATCTAAACAATGTAAATTGTAATAAAAATATAAAAATATACTTTTTAAATCATTTTAATAATATTCTACAGCTGCATTCATAATAGTTTAAATTTATTTCTCTATTTTTCAGGTAAGATTATAATAATATTTTTATAAATATTATATTTGAATCGTTACAATTTTAATCCAAAAACTGTTAAAACTATTATAGATTAATGTAAAATTGTATTAATATTTTTATAAAATATATTAATCTATATGCACAACAGACTTATTAGTAAAACTATTATTACAATTTCACATAAAAAATGTACAAATAAATTTAGATTGTTAAAATTTGATCTAAGCAAAATTTAAATTGAAATAAAAAATAAAAAATGTACTTTATAAATCATTTTAACAATATGCTACCGCTGCATTGATCAAATTTTAATAAATTAAATTTATTTATCTATTTTTCAGGTAAAATTATAGTAATAGTTTTATAAATATTATATTTGAATTGTTACAATTTTAATTCAAAAATCTTCAAAGAAAAAAAGGAAAGAAAAAGAAAGGAGAGCTTCCTTTCCCTCATCGATATTCAAATTAAATTAGATGAGAAGGGAAAACTAAATAAAAGTAAATAATATAGTATCAAGCTAATAAAATTACGGAGTATCCCAAATACAAGAGTAGTAAAGACCATGGCAAAACAAAATATATTTTCAATTATATAAATTAAATAGGATTAAAAAGACTAATATTAATTATACTAAAATTTAAATCTGAAATACCTTTACCTTTACGAGAAAGTAGTATTCAACTACCACTCTTGGAATTTTGAGTGGAAAGTGGTTTTAGTGGCTGGATCATCCCACTCCAAATTGTCCCACCACACTTGAGATCCTCTAGTAAGCTCCAACTTAGCTTTGGCTGAATTAGAATCCAACGGTAACTTCTTCAAATTTTCACAGCTGTGCACTTTGATGGATCTTAGGAAAGGGAAAGGTAAGACTCTCTCATGAATCCTCCCAAGATTTGGCAGCATGAACAAATCCAGCTCTACAAGAGAAGGGAATATAGAATCCACATTCTCTATATCTTTCCCATCTTCTTCTAATATTTCTCCCTTTATAACTTCTTCCATTGATGAGCATTGTCGAACAGTAAGTTCTTGAAGGAGTGGAGCATACTTTAACCACGTCAAATGATGTATTGTATCACAACCTGAAATTCTCACACTTTGAAGTGTGGATAGACAACATGAGTTATAAACAGAAGGATCTATCACATTACGCAAAAAATGGAAGGAAACACGTTGCAAGTGCTTCATTTTTGACATGGTTGACAATAATAATGGCATATTAACTTGGACCTGATCATGAAGCCGCAGTTCAAAGGCATATATACAACTTTGCAGCTTGGCTGATGTAAATAATTTGTTGAGGCCACACTCGGATTTTATTTCCACCCACAATTCCTCCAAGTTTGACGAGTCCTCCAACTCTTGAAATTTTTTCTGTTCCCTCTCATCTAAGCTGTCATAGTCAGTTGAAAAGGTGCCAAGTTTAAACACTTTTAATTGATGAAGATTTGATATTAGTTCCAAAGGAGTATCACGGTCAGTAGCTAGGAACAAATCAAAAACCTTCAAATTTCTCAAATTCTTCAACTTTATCCAAAGATCTGATGCATTCGCCAATGATGATGACCTCAATGATAGATATTCCAAAAGATTTAGGCTGCCTGTTTCTTTGAGGATGGGCACATTGTGCACTCCCCATAGTTGCAAGACTTTTAGTTTCCTTGCACGTCGGATATTTTGTAAACCATTTATTTCAGAACTAGTACCGTCAATCTTCAGTATTAATGTTATTAGATTTATCCAAGCTATGCTTTGTAATTGTACACATGATTCAGCACCTCTACCCGTGATTATTGAAATCCTTTCAACCATTTCCCAATTTTCAACATTAGCTTGAGACATTGCCCGAGTGTCTTCTGTTACTATAACCTTCTTTTTATTTTTACCTTGATCGCGTGCTATCCATAATGCCATGTCACGGATGACGTCATGCATCTTAATTGAACGTTTCAAAAAGATGTCACCTTCAACATTTTCTAACAAGCATGAACACTTCAACTTTTCAATTATGGATCCGCCATTTCTACGCATAGCATCCACACTTCTCATCCCATCATTATAAAGAAATCCCTCCCCTATCCATTTGTAAATAAGATCATACACTCGAATCTCATGATCCTCTGGGTATAATGCACAATATAAGAAACATTTTTTGTGTGCTTCATCTGGTAGTTGATCAAAGCTAACCTTGAGGATAGAACACACATTTGTCTCCCAATCTAAAGATGTCCATGAAGACCTTATTAAGTTATTCTTTGTGTGTTCCCATGCATCCACACTCTCCACACCAGACATGGAGCTTCCTACCACAGTTAATGCAAGTGGTAACCCTTTACATTCTTCAGCCATCTTTTCTGCTATCTTTCGAACGACAGGGTCAGAGTTAAGAGTTCCCTCACCAACCTTCATACGAAACAACTCTAATGCTTCTTTCTTCGTTAGAGTTTGAACTTGGAATGTTCTTTGAGCTTTCATTTTCGCACACACATCTTTAGATCGTGTTGTGAATAACACTTTTGATTGAAAATTAGTTTCATTTGGATGTGGCACTCCCAGCTTTTCCAAGTCCAATCTCTCCCATACATCATCCAATAACAAAACAAATTGCTTCTTTTTCAGGACTTCATAAATCTTTGAAGCTTTTTCATCTTGGTTACTACAACGTTCCCAAAGCTCATCTCCAATCCCTACCAATTTTCTGATGTTGTCCATTACACTATCCAAGATGGGACTTTTGGATACCACCACCCACATAATTATGTAAAAATCCGATCTCTTCCCAAGTTCATTGTTAATTTTCTTTAGCAATGTAGTCTTTCCCACCCCGCCCATCCCATATAAGCCAATGATACCAACATCTGTTTCTTCAATACTTTTCCATACCTTATCAAACATTAAATCTAAGCCCAATGTCTCACCACAAGGCATCTCATTTGACTTAGACATATGCTTAAGAACAACTTTAGAATCCTTACAAACCCCTTCTCCTTCAGTTTCTAGTTCATCTACATTCCTTAGAATCTTGGAAACATTATTTCCTAACTTGTAGCTTGACTTGCAATTCTTTGGACAGCATTTACTTAGGCATATGTTCTGAGTCTCCTTAGTTCCACGATCTTGAATATCCTTTATTTCCTGGTAATGTAATATTATTAATTAGGTTCATCATGTGATCATTTTATGCTCTCACATCAAATATAAATGTACATCTATGTGTATGTGTATAGTAGACAAGAATGCGAAAGTTTCATTTGTTAATATCAAATAAAGACCAAAGCAAAAACAATATAAGGAAATTAATTGTCCACGGATCCCAATCACTTGTAAAGGCAAAAGTTTAATATTGAAAATATAAATACTTGACATGTAGAGAAGAATAAGGAAATGGTTAATTTTCTTAATTAGGATCTACTTATAATTTTACCTTGAATTTTTAAAGTGTCTTGATTAATTGTAGTGTGTCATTGTCTTCTCTTAATTTGTAATTTTTGTCGATAGTAATTTCAACATTTTTTATCTATGGCATGAGACCTAGAGGTGTATATAAAATATGCTATTATAATTTATAAATCACTTGAAACTTTCATCAAAATTGCCTGAATTGTCTTTAAACTTACCTGAAATGAATTTAAATATTAAAAAATTGTCAAAGTTTAAGAATGTTAGTTAATAAAGAGTATAAGCAAAAAGAGGGGTAGTATCCGTGATATAATTAAATGGGAACCGATTTCCTTGTTTAGCTGGAGAACTAATCAAACGTGGATCTATCTCAGAGCTAGATTTGATCATCTAGATTTCATTTTTTTCCGAATTGATTTTTTAAAAAATATAATAATTGGGAGATAATTTTTATTTTACATTCTACCCCCTATAAAATGATTCCTCTAAAAGAAAAAAAATAGACTTACAAAAATTCAAATCTAGAAATCCGATTTTTGACGAGCTCTTCCTTCTAAATGAAGAGTTTAGTCGTGAAGCCGACTCCTAATGAACTGAGAGTACATAGGAGTGAAGGGAGTAATAATCGATGAAATTGATTGACTAAGAAATTAATTTAAAAGTTAAATAATAAATATGATGTGCGGTAAGTACCTTTTGAATCGTTTCGACTCTTTCCAACCAACCGGTCACTTGATGAGACCTTTGCATCTCTCTGGTATTTTCTTGTTCTTCGATAAGTGCTTCCACATCTTTCTTCTTCTCTTCAAGCTTCTTCCACTTCTCTTCCAGCAACTGCAGATTCTCTTCCATGTCGTAGATATAAGCTGCTTTGTTTTTTAGGAAACCACACAAACACTTGGCGGCATCCCACATGGCCGACGATGCTTCCATAAGTAATTATGGATCTGATCAGAAACTAACTTCGTCTTTCTCCTTCGTCGTTGACTTGGCTAAGCCTTCCAGCTCTGCACTTGAATAAATCTCCTTCGCTTACTCAAAAGATTATAATGATTAGAGACGGGAGTATGTTGAGCGTCGAGACCTGAGCCCCAGATAAGAAAATTTTATAACGGGCAAGAAGGTATTTTCATTTTTTTGGGGACGGCCACTTTCCGGCTGGAATGGCACAACAATTCTTTTTTTTAGTGTTAAACCTACTTTTAATCCCTATAGTTTACCCTGATTTAGTTTTTGATTCCTGAAGTTTAAAAGTTGTGGTTTTGGTCCCTCAAGTTTACTCTGTCTAAAACTGTTAGTCCCTATAGTTTTAAAATGACCTACACCTAATGTTAATACAATTAATTTTGCTTATGTGTCACTAATTCTGTTAATTATAGTGAAATTTTTTAATAACTAGATAAGGTAACATGAAAAAAAAATTGTTGTATGATTTATCCTTATAGTTTTAGGGACTTGAATGCTTAATTACGTTAATTAATACAGTTAAATTTAGGGATCAAAATGAAATTTCGTTTAAAGTATAAAGATCAGAACCAAAATTCATTTAAAATATAGGGATCAAAAACAAAATTAGTTAAAAGTATAGGGACCTTTTAAAAGTACAGGGACTAACAGTTTTAAACAAAGTAAACTTGAGGGACCAAAACCATCGCTTTTAAAGTTCAGGGACCAAAACTCAAATTGAGGTAAACTACAGGGACCAAAAGTATGTTTAACCCTTTTTTTTATAACACAACAATTCTATATATATTAGTAGAATAAAATAGTTATTTTTTTTATAATAGCCCGCAGGTATACATAAGCTTTTTATAATGAGGTAGAACAAAAAAAAAATTTACACAAAATTTTTTGTATAAGTTGAATCCTGCTCACCATGATCAATGCATGACTTTAGACCTCAAGAGATTCCACTGAGTTACTATTTTTGGGCTTGTTTGCCAATCAATTCTCAAAAGCAATTTCACGCAAGTCGAGATAAAACTCTTTCACATATTTACCTCGGATTCTGTGAAACCAAGGTTTGAAACCTAGGTTTTGTTACTTCCCAAACAAGCAATCACCTCTCTCAGCCATTAGTTGAAATTCCCCTAAAAAGCATGGCTCGGCCTGTGGGAAGAAGGGCTGAGGCCCGTTTAATTTAAATCCACTAAAATATAATAAATCAGATGGTTACATGTTCCCAAAGTTTTAAAGGCCTACAAAATTTAAAAGGACAATTTTGTTTGCCTCAAGTGTGAACATATTATTTCTACATTAAATATTAGCAAACAAGAAAAAACCTTGGATCCAAAGTCCAGAGCGAAAAAAGAGCAATAAGACAAGCGCTATCGCCGCCGCTGCCTGAGACGGAGCAGGAGGAAGGAGCTAGAGGCTATATGAGTCCCTAAGACAAGCGCTGTCGCCGCCGCTACCTAAGACGCTGAGTGGTTGAGGGAGAGGGAGTGGAGTGAGGGACTGAGGCAATGAGACACCGAGGGAATGGAGTGAGGGAGAGGGACTGCGACTGATTAAGGGTGAGGATTTGAGGGATTGAGGTCCAATTCAAGGATGAGGGTGGAGTGAGAGGGGCTGCGAGTGTGAGACTGAGTGTGCGGGCTGCGGCTAGGGTTTTGGCTTGGACATGGAATGCGTTTTTGTTTTATCTTAAATTCTTAATAAAACAAATTCACCCAAAAAAAAATTCTTTAAGAAACAAATTAAAAAAATATTTGATTGACATAAACGACCCAACCTTTTAAGCTCCCGGTCTCTATAGTTAGTCTTTTAAACCCGATTCCTTTTGAGAGCTTAAAATCATAAACCACGCTTCTTTTAAATTAGCTTAATCAAATCAAGCCGATTTATATAAATTTTTATAGTCCGATTTGGAATTATATCATGATCCAGAAATTCATGGGCTTTATTAGAAAGAAATAGGCCCAAAGCTTGTTAAAATCGGCTCAAATGGGTGGGATCCATGTGGGGTTGGAGATGAGAATATAAGCAGAAAGGGAAGTAATGTAGAGGCGTCAAAGATATTTGTGAAAGTGTCTTTCTCTTGAGCTATCCTTCTTTTACTCTTTTATTAGCTTCTTTCTTTTTCTGTGTAATTTCTTCTTGGCCAAGTCTTGGAATGTGAATGCCGGCTGTCGAATCGGATTGAACTCGTGCCCTGTCGTTTAAAGGCATGGCTTTGAACCACAAAGACATGAGGGAGCTAGCGTAATTTCTTCTTCTTTCTATAATTTTCTAAGACTATAACCGAACAACTGGTATAAATATGTATAGATATATCCTTTGAACTTTCCCTTATTCTCACTCATTACTTGTTATATGGGTATTGGGAAGATCATAAAAAATTATCATGTTCAAATCCTGCCTTCCATGAAGAGACAATTGAAGTTCTATAATACATTCCAAGTAATCTAATGAATCAAGTCTGGTCTAACCTCAACATGAATTAATAATTTAAAAATATTAATAATATTTGAAAGTGTCATTAATATATGTTAGTCATATTTTTTTTTTCACTTATCAGTAGCGGGGCACTAAAATTGAGCATTGAGAGGGTTTTGCGAATAGAGTGAAATTTTTCTTTGGTCTAGGGTGAAATGTGATGTACGAAATTACTCTACTTCTTTGTTTTTACAAACAAGTTGTTAGTTAAGGTAACAAATAATCTTTCTCCTATAAGAAGGAGAACATAAATTCAAATACTAAGAAATACACCTGTTAGAATAGGCTAAAAGAATAATAAATCCTGAAAAATTGTTAAATCTGTATAATAACTTCCTCTGTTTTCTCTAGTATAGGTTCTATTTATCTATAAGATGAATTTGTTGTGTCATGTGATTTGAGTTTGCATCGGTATTTCGGTTTCCCACGTGTACTTCAACAAATCCGTCTGATTCTTCCCGAAATCCTTCAAAAATATATTAATTTATATGCACAACTGAATTATTAGTGAAAGATATCGAAAGAGATTAATTTGTATAATTATTAAAAGAGGAAAAAGAAAGACAAGAAACATCTTCCTTCAGAGAATAATCCTAATATCCATCTCTATATTCCTTTCCCTTTATTTAATAATTTTTTCCTTGCCCTTTGGGTGGCACTGAATTGTCATAATTAATTAGGTATATTGTCCAAAGAAATTAATCTCATGACCTACCGGACAATTACAATATGCAATTTGAGTAGTGTTTATAGAAAATAACTTGTACTTGCTTCACATCAACCGACCAAAATGGGGTAGTAAATATAATACATTACATATCAGTCACAATGCTTTATGAAAAATACAAGTAGGTAATTTTACATAGGAACAGAAGATAACAGAGAAAGAGAAGGAAGAGAAATTCCCAAACATGAAATTATATATATAGAGAGAGAGAGAGAAAGGCCACACAAAATCTAACCACCTCTGCTTCACTCACTTACACGTGCCTCTGTGATCACATCGTCATAAAATGACAAAAAGAACACCTGTATTGTATATTTGACGATAGTTAATACAAATGGTTAAGAGATATAATAGTATCTTCATAAATCTAATAGTTGGTTTGGTTCACGAAGTTCATAGGAATGTAATAAAATGTAATGGATGTGAATGTAATATAATGATAATTACATAGCATTTGTTTAGTATATTATCAATGAATCATAAAATAGAATTTATATTTTATTTATAAAAATAAAAAAAATGTGAAATAAAATTTTTAATTTTATCAAGATTAAAAATGAATAATATAAATGTATAAATACTGATTTATGAAAGATACAAGTACCCATATGTTAATTCATACAAACTGTAATCCGGATTACACAGCTAAAGCTATGTAATGGAGATTACCTAATTTGATGTAATCCATTGTAATCAGGATTACATTTGATTGCATTACCATACTAACCAAACAATGTAATCAATAGAATGCATCAGGATTACATGTAATCATCTTTCATATAATTGAACCAAATGAGCTATAAGTTAAATGGACTAGTGAATGCATCAAATATTGTATATTCTACAACACTTTCTAATCACAAGAACATAATCCCTTTTGTTGCAAGGAGTGTCCAGATGCTATTTGAGCTATAAGCTCTTGCCATACAAGAACATTTATTATCATAACTAAACATTGGAATTTCATGATTAGAACCTAATTAAGATTACTGAATCCAAATTCCAATTCCTAGTTTATGTTCATAATTCAAAGTGAGAGAGAGACAGAGAGGCATGCAGATTAAAAATTAAGTTGTGCATAATATATTTTAAACTGTTAAAACCATTATATAGGTTAATGTAAATTAAAATTGTATTAATAGTTTAATAAAATATATTAATGTATATGCACAACTGAATTATTAGAAAAACTATTATTACAATTTCACATAAAAATATAAAAATAAAGTTAAACTGTTAAAATTTCATCTAAACAATGTAAATTGTAATAAAATTATAAAAATATACTTTATAAATCATTTTAATAATATTCTACAGCTGCATTGATAATAGTCTAAATTTATTTCTCTATTTTTCAGGTAAGATTATAATAATATTTTTATAAATATTATATTTGAATCGTTACAATTTTAATACAAAAACTGTTAAAACTATTATAGATTAATGTAAAATTGTATTAATATTTTTAAAAATATATTAATCTATATGCAGAACAGACTTATTAGTAAAACTATTATTACAATTTCACATAAAAATAAATGTACAAATAAATTTAGATTGTTAGAATTTGATCTAAACAATTTAAATTGAAATAAAAAATAAAAAAGTACTTTATAAATCATTTTAATAATATTCTACAGCTGCATTGATCAAATTTTAATAGTTTAAATTTATTTATCTATTTTTAAGGTAAACTTATACAAATAGTTTTATAAATATTATATTTGAATCGTTACAATTTTAATCCAAAAGTATTCAAAGAAAAAAAGGAAAGGAAAGCAGAGTTTCCTCTCCCTCATCAATATTTAGAAGGGAAAACTAAATCAAAGTAAATAATATAGTATCAAGGTAATAAAATTACGGAGTATCCCAAAGGCAAGAGTAGTAAAGACCATGGCAAAACAAAATATATTTTCAATTATATAAATTTAATAGGATTCAAAAGACTAATATAATTATACTAGAACTTAAATCTGAAATACATTTACCTTTGCGAGAAAGTAGTATTCAAAAACCCCACTCTTGGAATTTTGAGTGGAAGGTGGTTTTAGTGGCTGGATCATCCCACTCCAAGTTGTCCCACCACACTTCAGATCCTCTAATAAGCTCCAACTTAGCTTTGGCTGAATTAGAATCCAAGGGTAACTTCTTCAAATTTTCACAGCTGTGCACTTTGATGGATCTTAAGAAAGGGAAAGGTAAGGCTCTCTCATGAATCCTCCTAAGATTTGGCAACATGTACAAATACAGCTCCACAAGAGAAGGGAATATAGAACCCACATTCTCTCTATCTTTCCCATCTTCTTCTAATATTTCTCCCTTTATAACTTCTTCCATTGATGAGCATTGTTGAACATTAAGTTCTTGAAGGAAGGGAGCATATATCAACCATGTCAAATGATGTATTGTGTCAGAACCTAAAATTTCCACACTTCGAAGCATGGATAGACAATTATATGAGTTATAAACAGAAGGATCTATCACATTATCCACAAAATGGAAGAAAACACGTTGTAAATGCTTCATCTTTGACATGGTTGACAATAATAATGGCATATTAACTTGGGCCTGATCATGAGGCTGCAGGTCAAGGCCATATATGCAACTTTGCAACTTAGCCGATTTAAATAATTTGTTGAGGCTACTTTCAGATTTTATTTCCACCCACAATTCTTCTAAGTTTAATGAGTCCTCCAACTCTTGAAATTTTTTCTGTTCTCTCTCATATAAGCCCTCAAGGTGAGTTGCAAAGGTGTCAAGTCTAAACACTTTTAATTGATGAAGATTTGGTATTAGTTCCAAAGGAGTATCACTATCATCAAGTAGAGACAAATGAAAAACCTTCAGATTTCTCAAAAGCTTCAACTCTCTCAAAATATCTGATGTTTTCGTTAATCCATTTAGCTTCAATGATAGATATTCCAAGAGACTTAGGCTGCCTATCTCTAGGATGGGTACATTTGTCACTCCCCGTAGTTCCAAGACTCTTAGTTTCCTCGCATGTTGGATATTTTGTAAACCATTTATTTCAGATCCAATACCATCAAGCTTCAGTATTAATGTTATAAGATTTATCCAAGCTATGCTTTGTAATTGTACACATGATTCATCACCAATACGTGTGATTATTGAAATCCTTTCAACCATTTCCCAATTTTCAACCTCAGCCTGAGACATTGCCCATGCGTCTTCTTGTACTATAACCTTCTTTTTGTTTTTGTTTTGATCACGTGCTATCCATAGTGCCATATCACGAATGACATCATGCATCTTAATTGAGCGCTTCAAAATGATATCACCTTCAACATTCTCTAACAAGCATGAACACTTCAACTTTGCAATTATGGATCCGCCATCACTATGCATAGCATGAACACTTCTCATCCCATCATTATAAAGAAATCCCTCCTCTATCCATTTCTCTATGAGATCATGCTCTAGATTCTCATGATCCTCTGGGTATAATGCACAATATAAGAAGCATTTTTTGTGTGTTTCATTTGGTAGTCGATCAAAGCTAACCTTAAGGATAGAACACACCTTTGTCTCCCAATCTGAAGATGTCCATGAAGACCTTATCAAGTTATTCTTCGTTTGTTCCCATGCTTCCAAACTGTCCACACCAGACATGGAGCTTCCTACCACAGTTAAAGCAAGTGGTAACCCTTTACATTCTTTAGCTATCTCTTCTGCTATCTTTGGAATGGCAGGGTCAAATTTAAGAGTTTCCTCACCAACCTTCATACAAAATAACTCTAATACTTCTTTCTTCGTTAGAGTTTGAACTTTGAATGTTCTTTGAGCTTTCATTTTTGCACATGCATCCTTAGATCGTGTTGTGAATAACACTTTTGATTGAAAATTGGTTTCCTTTGGATGTGGGACTCCCACCTTTTCCAATTCTAATCTCTCCCATATATCATCAAATAACAAAACAAACTTCTTCTCTTTTAGGGCTTTGTAAATCATTGCAGATTTTTCATCTTGGTTACAACAACGATTCCACAGGTTATATTCAATCCCTACTGACATTCCAATGTTTTCCATAATACTATCCAAGTTGTGACTTTTGGAAACCACCACCCACTTAATTATGTGAAAATTTGATCTCTTGGCAAGTTCATTGTTAATTTTCTTTAGCAGGGTAGTCTTTCCCACCCCGCCCATCCCATATAAGCCAATAATGCCAACATCTGTTTCTTCAATACTTTTCCATACCTCCTCAAACATTAAATCTAAGCCCACTGTCTCACCACATGGCATCTCATGTGCCTTATGCAGATGCTTGAGGGAAATTTTAGAATCCTTACAAAACCCTTCCCCTTCAGTTTCTAGTTCATGTGCATTCCTTAGAATCTTGTCAACCTTCTTCCCTAACTTGTAGCTTGAAATGCAATTCTTTGGACAACTTTTAGTTAGGCAGTTGTTTTGAATTTCTTTAGTTCCATGATCTTGAATATTGTTTATTTCCTATGAATTTAAAACTGTCAATTAGCATCATGATGTCATCATTCCATATTTTCAAATCAAATTTGAAAGTATATATCAAAGAGATCATAGTTAAGACAATATAAACTATAGGTTTTCTTTTGCCAGAATATAAACTATAGGTTCAATTACATAATTACATGCATTCCTAAATTAGGAAATTAAGTATTTACGGATCTCATAAATACAAAAAGCTGAGATATGAATATTGAACTTTGACATGTTAGTAAGATTAAAGAAATAACTAATTTCCTATTTAGGTTCTATTTATAATTTTTTAAGTTTTTAATGAAGCTTAATTAATTGTTATGTCTTGTCGTCTTTTCTTAGTTGTTATTTTTATTTACCGTAGTTTCATCAATTATGCTTAATGGCATCGCAATTATATATCACTTCATACCTAGGGCTGAGCAGATGGTTTGAAATCCGATGGACTTGTCCGAACTCGGTAGAAGATTTACTCATTTGGACCCGTCCAAAAAACAACCCGTAATGGGTAGGCATAAATGGACGGAGTGGAGGGACAAACAGGACGGGCTACAGGACCTATCTGGTTAGGTTTTTTAAAAAAAAATCATTAAAAAATATCTCTTTGGTCTCTTCTCTCTCCTTCACAGGTGTGAGTAGGTAAGCACATAGGAATTGGAGCTCAAGAAAAGCCCTTGCAAGTGGGTCCCTTCCCAGCTACACACCCTACCCCCTCTCTCATGCTTATTCCAAAAAGCTTGACTCAAACCACTTCCTCTTCCTCCGCTCATATGAATCCCTCTCTGCCCCTCCTCCCTCCCCTTTCACCAATGTACAAAAAACCGGACCGGACCGGCCGGTTCGACCGGTGAACCGGCGAACCGGTCCATGGTCCGGTCCGGTTCATTCAAAAACCGGGGACCGGGTTGACCCGGATCAACCCGGTAAAAAACTGGGTTGACCGGGTCACACTTATTTTTTTTTTTCCCTTTTTTTTAATGTGATTCCTTTGCTTTTTTTTTTTTGAAAATTATGTTAAGGTCCCATGCAACAAAATTAATATTAGAAATGTCTTAAAAGGTTTTTATTAACAAGTAAAAGAGCATCATTGATAAGTGAATGAGTTATCAGTAGCAACTTTTGAGACATTTCTGATATTAATTTTCTTGTGTAGGACCTTAATGCAATTTTTCTCTTTTTTTATTGTTTTTATTAATATTTAGTGACAAAGGGAAGAATTAGATATTGTTTCTTCCTTTCCCTTTTTTTTACTACAAACATGATTTTTTTTATGATTGATTCTTAACGTTTTATGGTTGATGAATGAATTTTAATGATGTTTTTTTTATTATGAATGATTATTAATTACAATAACTAAAAGATTTTAA
>QFDD01004883.1:0-17892 GCA_006871305.1 Vachellia collinsii | reverse complement strand
AAAAAATATTATAATTATAGAAGAAATCACAAGTTATATTTCACCCGTGATTTGTGTTACATATATCACATTAACATTTATTTGTTTTGAATCATAGGCATGAAGCTGAACTTATTGAAAAGGTGGTTGAGGAGTTGTGGACCAAATTACGTGACAAACTACCACCTTGTAGTGAAGAACTAATTGGAATTGACGATAAAGTAAAACAATTGGAACCACTTTTGGAAATAGGTGTGCATGATGCTCGGTTTGTAGGAATTTGGGGCTTACCTGGTGTTGGTAAGACGACAATTGCTAGGGCTTGTTTTGAGAAATACCGTAGCCAATTTGAAATTAATTGCTTTCTTCACAATGTTAGAGCAACTTCGGAAAGAGATGGTGAGGCTTACTTACAGAGTAGACTACTTTCACATCTCAAAATTAGAGGCATGGAGATTGAAGACCCCTATGAAGGGAAGCAAATGATCCAAAACCGTTTTTGCAATAAAAAAGTTTTACTTGTTCTTGATGATGTCAGCCATACAAGCCAGTTAGAGAATTTGGCTAATAGCCCCAATTGGTTTGGTGCAGGGAGTAGAGTGATCATTACAACCAGAGATTTGGACATGTTGCATAGAGTGCATAAAGTATATATCCATGAGGTTAGAATTATGAACCGATATGAATCCCTTCAGCTATTTTGTCAAAAGGTATTTGGAAGAGGCGAAGCTCAAAAGGATCTCTTAGAGTTGTCTCAAACTGTTTGTAATTATGCAAAAGGACTTCCCTTAGCTCTCTCTGTTTTGGGTTCCTTTTTTTGCGGAAGAAGTAATGTGTTAGAATGGGAAGATAGCTTGGATATGTTGAAGAAAGATCCACATAAAGATATTTTTAGGATACTTGAAATAAGTTTTGATGTGTTGAGTGACGCAGAACAATCAATATTTTTAGATATTGCTTGCTTCTTCAATGGAAAGAACAAAAACAAAATAACACAAATATTGGAAAGTTGTGGTTTTAACGCAAAGATTGGAATAACAACTCTTAATGAAAAGTCTCTACTAAAGGAATATGACAATGTTTTAGTGATGCATGATTTGCTAGAACAAATGGGTAGGAAAATTGTTGAAGATAAATCTTCCGATGATGTTGGAAATCGTAGTAGATTGTGGTCTAAGGAAGACATTGATGAAGTTTTGGAAAATAATTTGGTGAGTGTTGAACTTAGCTCTTGATAGCTTTTAATTTTATATCTTATTAGTTTAATTTCTTATCAATAAATTTTGATACCATTTTTTTGGTTGCTAATGTTGTTTATCAGGGCACAAAAGAAATACAAGGTATAGTTTCATCAGAATCTTGCGAGGCATGTTGGAATCCTCATGCCTTTTTAACATTATCTAACCTCAGACTACTCATGGTATCATCAAGTGATTTCAACCTTCCTCATGGCCTCAAATGTCTTTCTCATGCTTTGAAAGTACTTCACTGGACAAATTATCCTTTAAACACTCTTCCTTCTGAAACCCGACTGTATAAACTTGTTGATCTTGGCATGCGCCATAGCAAATTAAAGAAAATTTCAAATAAAAGCATGGTAAGTTATATAGATATATACCTTATCCTTATGCTTTGAATCTATAGATATATAGTGAAATTGATTGTGTAAGCTCACATAATGTATTCTTTTTCATTGATTCTCATATATTTGTTTGACCAGTGTTCCAAGAATCTGAAGTTTTTTGACTTGAGTTATTCCAAAAACTTGATTGAGACTCCTGATTTCTCTAAACTGCCAAACCTGGAAAGATTAGAACTTGAAGGCTGTGAAGGTCTTGTTGACCTCCATGCTTCGATTGGACAGCACAAAAAGCTTCAAGTGTTGAATCTGAAAGGTTGCAAAAATCTTAGAGTCAAATGTCCAAAGAAATTGGAAATGATTGCTCTGAAAGAACTTGTTCTTTATGGCTGCATCCAAGTAAAATGTTTGCCAGAGTTTGGGGAAAGTATGAAAAATCTAGAAACACTTGATGCTGGGGAGACAAATTTAGTAAAACTTCCGGAGTCACTTGGATTATTGACTGGTCTTGAGACATTGAAGTTAAGGGGCTGCAAGAACCTTGTGTGCCTTCCCCAAAGTATTAGCAAGTTGAAGCGTCTTGTACTTGTTGATATTGGCAAGTGCTCAAAATTTGCCAAGTTGCCAGAAAAATTGAATGAAATTGAAGCCCTGGAAGAGCTTGATGTGAGCGAAACTGACATAAGAGAAGTGCCTTGTTCCATTGGTGGTTTAGAAAAACTCAAGAGACTGTCATTTGGTGGGAGCAAAAGGCCAACGTCAAACTCTTGGAGCTTGATTCTTCCATTGAAGCATATGCTTTGGGGGCATCCAATTCACCAGGGTTTAAAAGTGCCTACTTCAATCTTCAATCTTAAATCTCTAAAGGAATTAGATTTAAGCCACTGCAATATTGATGATGGATCAATTCCGAATGACTTGTGTGGCTTACCATCATTATGGATGTTAGATCTAAGCGGGAACAAGTTTAAGAATCTACCTAATGGCTCCATAGCCAATCTTTTGAGACTAGAATTTCTTTTTCTAAATTCCTGTTCAGAACTTCGGTCATTGCCGCAGTCTGCACCAGGTTTGATAATAGTAGATGCAGAAGATTGTTGTTCATTGGAAACAATGGCATGTGATCAATTATTACATCTCTTTGCTTCTATTGACCGGGTATATATACAAATACATATGTCTACGTATATTCTATTCTATTGTTGGCTATATTACCTCTTACTTTATAGTACCGAAGGGAAATAGTAGTGTGTATATAATTTGATTTGTTTTTTAATGGCTTTTGGGTTTAGGTGAAATATCAGGAAGCGGGAGAAATTTTTGACGTGACAATTCCAGGGAGTAAAATACCACTATGGTTTGATAATCAAAATGATCTTCATTTGGATGAGAGAGGTGAAGCTTTAGTGATGATAGACATGCCTCCTTGTCAAGAGATGTTGGGAATTGGGTTGTGCATTGTGTTGGACCATGATAATTTTTATTCCACTGGATCCAACAAAATGCCTTCTGCTTTACCACGTTGTTGGTTTGATTTTGCTACAATTCTTGGCCCACATTATCCTTACCACCGACCTTATACTAGAGGGAGGGTGCGTGTAAATTGGGTAGGAAAAATGTCAAGTCACCTTTGGATCGTGTTTTGGAAACAAAGTCAGGAACTGAGTCATATTCTACAGTTAAGTGAGTTCGGTCAAATTCCATTGACAGTTAGCATCGATGAAAGTGATAGAGAATCTGATGCAAAAGTAGTTTCAATCAAGTGTGGATGGCGTGTCATATGTAAAGCTGATTTTCAAAAATGGAACAACAACTCAAATGACACATTGTTTCCTTGCAACATCAGAACAACACCATGACCAAGTATGTCACTTCTGATTATTATACTTATACACTTCTGTTTATAAGTTATTTTGAGCGGGTTTCCTAAAGACCAAATTTTTTTAAATTTTACTAACATTTCATTAAAATTCAATAATTTTTCAACTTTACTCATATTTAATACCACATCTGATCATTAATATAAGAGTTTGTTAGTTATCTTTTCAAAAATTAAAGAACCTAAATACATTGCTTAAAATCATTTATATATCTATATCATTTATATATTGGACAAATTAGTTCAAAGAAAAATGATAAATATAAATACTTTAAAGTAGTGTACTTAACTTCTTTAATATTTCAAAAAAAGACAATTGACCTTTATATTAAGGATTCGAGGTATGATAAAAATACACCATGAGAATGAAATCAACACAATAATAATTAAGGGTTAAAGTGCAAATTTGTTCCAAAAGTTTCTAATGAGTAGCATTGGGTATCTAAAAGTTTTTCAAACCAAAACATAGCAATGTCGTTCCACCATTAGTCAAAGTTAGCTTTGATCTTTTGTTTGATTGAGTCTACATATCCCCTCTTCATTTAGCCACCTCACTTCCTCCCTATATCTCCTATCTCCATCAACTCTGTCGTCTTCTTTGGATTAGTTCCATGGAACCCAGCATTCTTCCGATTAGAGGTCACCAATATTTCAATACCCATCATCCCTCCCTTTCTTTGGATTAGTTCCATGGAACCCAAAATTTTATGACACATTATAATTTTTTGTTTGGTGATACAAGAGGGGTGAAGATCGAACATTATACTACGATCCTCTAAGGAACCAGCACACCAGTAGCATCTTGCTCTACAATGTCTTAAACCTCTTTTAGTGGATGTCTCCAAAAAAATTTCTCACTACTTTGATCCTTGCTCATCTCAGGCAACTTATCAGCACATCTATTACCTTTCCTGAAAATATTTTGAATTTAATTGCCAGTTCTCAATAGCTGTCTTAGTTTAGCAAAAATTACATGGCATCCTCTAATGCTTTGCTCCATATTAGATCATTTATTACCTGGATGGCATCACAATCAACTTCCACGCATTTAAATCGAGAACCGCAAAGTCATTGCTTCCAAGATCACAATCATAACCCTCTTCATCAAGCTTGTCATTGTCGACTTCAGATCTGAGAGTAAGAGCAAGTGTGTTTCTGCCTACGAACTGCAAGGAAATGAGAGGGGAGTTGGTGTCTACAAATTTCTAAATGTCATTGCCAGGAATGAGAGGAATAAGAGGGATCCTTTTTTAATTTTTTTTTAGTCTAACATGGACAAAAATAGTGAGGTGGATGCCAAGTGGAAATGCCACCTCAGTATAATGAGACAACTAACTGTCAAAGTTAATTTTTTTTTAAAATAACATTGCTCCTCAAAAAATTTCTAGATACCCAACACTACTTAATGGAAACTTCCGGAGAGCAAATTCGTATCTTAACCCATAAATAAGTGGTAAAATGGATAAAAAATCCATTCTTTCTGCCATTTTTCCATTTTCCCAAACAAAAGGATTACATTCTCCTTTCATTTTTATCCTAAACAACATCCTCTCAGTCCTAATTAGGCAACCTTTAATATTTAAAAATTGGAAAGATGAAACACTAATAACTCAAACCTTACTTATTGAAATTTTAGGACTCATTTTCAATTAATTCATCAAGATGAAGGCATTCAAATAACAACCACCCACATCGTTGTTAGCAAGCGAGGAATTAAAAATAAAAAGTAGGCGGAAGATGAAAAAAATATGGAAAAATTAAACTCTTTCTATTAATTGATAATGAGTGTAAAGTTGCAAAAAATGAAGTAAAAAAAAAGAGGGAACAACCACGAGAAGTAAACTTGGTTTGTTATGATGTAATAATGGTATTAGGTTGAGTAAGAGATTTCATTAAATAAGAAACAAGCAGGATATATAGATGGAGATATGTAATTCAAATTTGAAATGATACATTGGTGATATTAGTAAGTACTCCTCTCTAGTCTTATTTTTAGAGTAAAGAAAAAAGGTTTTATTTGATCATATTTATAAGTCATCTCACTAAATATTTTATATGAATATATAATTTTACCCTTTACATATGATATGTTGACTCTGCTCTCATATGTTATAATGAATATTAAATAGAGATAAAATTGAAAAATTATTACATTTTAAGGTGGCATTAATGAAGTTTAGAATTTTCCTTGGTTTATATTAATTATGCTAAAAGTAATTTACAAATATGAACATATGAGCATATAAATGATGATGAAGGACATAGCTTAATTGTTTTTTTGGTGATGTTTGTGAATGGAGTTGTTACCCCAATGCTCATGGATTGGGAATCCAAATTGACTGCAGTCCTTTTGAAAAACATCTGGGAAAGATGGTCACATAGTGCTCCAACATGGTGAAGTCGACTAGATTACGATGTATTTAGAACAACGATGGAGAAAGTAGCTTTTTTCAATCTGACTTTTGCAAAAGGCAGGGTTGAAGTTACATTGTCTAAAAGACTAAAAGAACAAATATTGGGGAAACTAAGAAAAAGAAGAGGAAGAAGTGAAGGAAAATAGTGGAAGAATCGTGAAAAATAAATACTTACAGTGAAAGAACTCTAGAAAAATCTTCATAAAAAATGGATGGAAAAAGTTTTGTAGTGTAGAAGGTATGAAAAAAATGGAAGAAAGATGATTTCCATAATGTTTATTCAAATTGTAAGAGAGTGACCAGAAAATACAGCAACCACCCATGACAAGCACTGAATTGTGGGAGAAGAAGCACGGCAAATAATAGATGGAACAAAGAGCACTGAGATTCAAATTGAATATGGAAAAGAAAACTTATTCCCTTAATGATAGCTTGAGACCTTGAGATAAGTCGTTGCAGGTAACTTGTAGGCATAGCACTAGTACTTTTTTTTTCTCATTTCCTAAAGCTTTGTCCTTGAATGTGAGCCATCCATTTACCTATGCAAACATACATTTATATTTTACACATAATTTGAAAGAGCCAAGAGGAGAGGAGGAATGTCCTGTTACTTTATTCATTTTACATATAAAGTTTTTATTATAATTAAATATGAATATTTTTTATAAATTTGGTTGAAACTATAATTTTTAAATCATCACCAATTTAACCCTAAGTTAACCCTAATCTGACTCATTGACTTGACCGATTTAATGACCGATCTGATTATTTGAACCTTACCCCGTACGACAATACAACTGACCCCGACGAACACATGGTGCATTATAGGCAGAGGATGCATATCGTCGCGATCCCTAGGAACATACGAGAGGTGAGAATGTGTAACGGCTTCGAGGTCTAGCTTGTTTGGCCTAGCTATGGAGTGGTTCACCTCATTGCCTTCCAAGTCTGTAACATCTTTTTGCACATTTAAACAACACATTCATACAACAATTTTCTTGCAACATAAAACTCAGAAAACAGCCCAATGATCTATATAGAGTAGTGCAAAGGGAAGGAGAATCATTGAGTGACTTCTTAGGGTGCTTCAATCAAGAGAAAGTTAGGATACCCAACTTCGATGTTGCCATATGGCTATGTCCACCTTCTAGAAAGGTTTGTTACTCGAATCTAACCTTTACAAAGAGCTAACCAAATACACATGCAACAAGATGGAGAATGTGTTAGCTCTTACATGGGCTGATATTAAGTGTGAGGGAGAGGAAGTGAATGAAAGGAGGTATCATGCGCAGAGCAATGAATCCTCATATAGACGTGTCAAGAACCCCAAACGTCCTAGTAAGGGCTGGAGGGTCAAACCTTACCTAAGCACCAGTTGGAGCGTAAATAATCTCATATAGTATCTTACCCAACTGACTAATCGCTCTAACCAAGAATTGAAGATTATAACTCCTATGTGAGCATGGGTGAAATTGTGAAGGCCCTTACCAAATAACTGGTACATAGGGAATGGTGTGCACCAGCTATGTGATTGATAAGGGCGATCCATACCAAGGGGTTAGAACGCGATCCACCTCAAAGGATATTATTTCTAAAAATATTATTTATATTAGTTTAAACTTTTTGGAATAAAAATAATTGACACTTTTATCAAGATTATCGGGAATGATGACAAATGCCCTTGGAAACTACCCTTCTTGTTGAGGATTTGAAGCCACGGGCTATATAGTCCAGGTGCGACGAGCTAGTCTACCAGTTATTGCACCATAAGCATAGGTATTATGTCTAACCACCATGCAATTTGTAAGCCATGAGCTCAAGACATATCAATGGGGTGTGCAACACACCAAAACAAAGGGGAAAACGCAACTTTCTAGCAGATAGTCCGCTGGATGAGTCGGACGGCCGTCCTGACATTTCAACAAACAAAGCCATCTAAAATGTTGCCACAGGCCTTCCATAATATGATAAGGATGGGATATCCCCACCGTCTCACTTTGCATTGGTTTAAACGCTTTCCATAATACAATGAGGTTGGGACATTCCCACTTGTCACTTTATAGTGACTTAGACGCTTTAGATTGTCTATCAATGTTTTGAGACCATAATCTATTAAATCAGTTTTTATTCTACATCTCTTATTATGCCTATATGCCTCGAGGTCCTAAGACCATACTATGAAAAGACAGCTTTGAAGCTATACAGGAAGGCCAATATGCCTCATTTCATCTAATGCTTATATGTGTTAACATTCGAGAACATTTGCTCAGCATCATCAAGTTCATATGCTCCAATTTATTTTTAGTACATTTAAGATATTTTTTATATATATTTGGAGAATTATCAATATAATTTTAGAAGATTCTAAATTTAAAATAGCAAATTTATCAAATGGTGCATTATCTTAAGGATTTATTAAATCATGGTAGATAATAATGATTTAAATGTTATGATTCTGTTGTCTTTCATTTTTCATTATTGTTTTCTATCTTGTTTTCTTAAGGAAAGGATGGAAAGATAAAATATTGAAGGATTAAAAGAAAAGAAGAAGCAAGCGGTGGCTGCAACAATCGTCTATAGTGTGTGTGTGTGTGTGTGTGTGTGTGTGTGTGTGTGTGAGGGAGTGCCGCCAGGAAGAACACACATACAGAGCGACACATGCATTCAGAGCAAGGACGTTCAGAGAAGGAAAAAAACGAGGAGGAGAGAGAAGGCGAACACAGGAAGAGATCATTGTGCGGGGACATCATTAGGAAAAGAGCAAGGGTGGTGAAGGATTGCATCATCGTGCAGAGTTTTCATCTTCTTCCTTCATTTTCTTTGTTTTTTTTATGCTTTTCTTGAATCTTATTATGGATTTGATTAAAGTCATATGTTCCTGATTTTCTTTAGATCTAAAATAGTTATGAACTGATTTAAGATTTGAACATGTTTGAACAATTTATTTATGTTTAATTTTAATTTTGTTTACTCAGTTCAAATCTTATTGGATATTTAGTGCCTGATCAACATATTAAATATGAATTTGGGGAATTTATATTAACCTTGGGAAAGGAATCCTAATTGGATCTTTACACTGGGTAACGTGAAATTAGAATTTATTCTAATTTGCCTTTAGCATAGGAATATACATACGGGACTCATATAATCATATTAAAGTGAAATTTTTATTGTTAATGGCTCTTGAATAACTATATAAGGAATAATAGTTTTAATTAAAGAGAAGGTTATAGATGATCGGGAGATCTATTTATACTCTAAGTTAACCAATTGAAATTTACACATATTTATTTAAAAAAGAGATTATCCACTGTAGGTTGCTTTTGCTAATTGATATTTTCTACCACATTAGATTTAATATTTTAATTTCTTGAATTTATATTTTCATTAGTCTTAATTTGATTTGCTCAATTTAAATAAAAATTAGATTTTTAGTACCTAATTACTAGTCAAATTGAATCTTTGTGGAATCAACCTTAATTTACTATATATTAGTTTTGCGACCCATTGCATGATTAAATTTTGGTAGCATCAACCGGAGAGGCATTCACTAAGAACTTTGATCCCCAGACTGATATGGGTCCATCTCGTTGGTAGGGATCGATGGGTCAATCATGGGCTCGATCGTCGCTCCCCCATCGGTCGCCCCCACGCCATCTGCTCCTAAAGCCTTTCCTCCGTCCTTCAACAGCCTAGCATCGTCTTCGTCATCAAACAGCTCCAAGGAAAACTGACACCTGCAGGTCTCTTCATAGTTCGGATCCCACATGGAGGACCGATCCTACTTGAATTCCCACAATGCATGCACCCTGGAGTGAAGGTGCGCTTCTAATGTCGTATCCACCACCTCAGACTTCAGGGCTTCATTCTGAGAGGACAACTCGTCCGCCAGCTTTCTAAGCTCAGCCGTTAGATGCAACCTGATACACGTCTCAAATTGCCACACGTCATTATGAAAAGACTGACCTTCAGGAAGGGCAGACACGTACAACACAAATGTAAAACTGCTACTCTTCTTACCCATCCATAGCCTATAACCAGGATGAATGGGAGATTTATTGTATGCCCAGAAATTAACATTGGTCTAGACAGAGCGAAGGTCCATAAATCAGGTCTGTGAACATAAGAAGGCCCATAAGAAGTCTAACGGGTTAAAACTAGGAAGTGATACATGGAACTTTCATGAAACGGTGTAACCCCAACACACTTGAAATCTCAAGATAGATTTGTTAGATCTAAAAATATAGCAATTGACTCCTATATTCCAGGAGTTGTGCATGATGTAACATTCTAAATTTTATTTTCACAAGTTAATTATAATTAAGAAATAATTATCTGTGATGATGACTTTATTAGATAAGTTTTGAAATTTAAAAGGGTTAATAAAAAATTATATTATTGTTTTGAAAAAAATTAAATAAATAAATAAAATTAAAATTTATATTAATATTTGAAATCTATAACTATATTAAAGTAGAGACCAAAGCATATCCCCTACTTGATACGTGGCGTTTCAAGTGCTTTCCTTCAAATGTGTCTCATTAGCAATTCTTGCACTTTATTTTAAATTTTAATTTAAACTTATATTTTAAAAATTCAAATATTTTCCAACAATATCATCTCTCCTATAAATGCATCCACCACTTTCCCAACTATAGCTCCTATTTAGATTGCATGTCCCATTGGTGATTAAAGCATGTTGTTTTATATGATTTTTTTCTCAACATCTTATAGGCTATGTTTAAAATAAATAATTTAAATGCCTTAAAAATAGGATACAATTGTGCTTGCATTCAAATTTTTTCCATTGTTATATATTAGTATACAGTTACTTAATTATTATGTCGATCGACTTGTAACTGCAAAAATCTATCTATTTCATTTTAAACAAAAATTAATAGTTGTTGTATTTGGTTTCAAATTTTTAATTTCGTTTTACAATATAAATAGGAGACTCACTTTACTCTCTAACAAGAAGGAGATCATGTGATCTTTTAAATTTTCTCTAACTACTCCAACTTTGAAAATACACAATATTTATATGGGAGTGTTTTTGGGGTTTTACAATTAAGTAATATTGTTTATATCAAAATAACATGGATAGAAATGTCACCGGATAAATAGGAGAAGTTATAGTAGGATCTATCAACTGAATAATACAGGGAAAAGAAGATGGAAAGAGCTAGAGCAAATACTATATATTGAGAATGCTTACAAAAATTTTACTTATTTAAAAGAATCAAAAACATACATTTAAATTTGAAATAATAAATTTCCACTTTCCAACCTTCTACATTCCCTTCTACCTTATCGTCATGTCACATATTTTAAACAAATAAAAATTTTCAAAATTTCCTTAGCATCTTTTACATTTTATGTAAAAGTAAACATATAATTTTAATAAAATATTAACTCATTCATAATTTATTATATATGTTAAAGAAAAATTCTTACAATCTAGAGAATAAAGATAAAATTTCCACAAATTTAAACAAAGGAAAACAGTTTGTATAATAATGAGAACATATTATAATTATCACGAGCATCAAAATAATTAAGTAAATATATTAAAATGTCTCCCACTACATAAAATTTAAGTTAATAAATTTATTGCAGTAATTAGTATACGAATTTTACACCGTCAAATAGAAAGCACCTATTTTGTTGGTCATTTATACGACAGTTTCTTATTTTCAATTATATATATATTTTTTTTCCTATTTTTCCTTCTATATGTATTTAGTTTATTAGCTTTAACTTGAAAACTTCCATGTAGTCCACAAAAAGTTCATAACCATTTTCCACATTGCTGTAATTTATAGTGGGTGTAAGCACAAACTATAACATATCCTCATATGCTTGTCTTTTTCATGTTGAGCTTATTCTATGAATGTTGTTTATCAATTACAATTTGCACTTGCATTAGAACAACACTAAAAACGACAAATTCACCCAAACTGCTTTCTCAAAGATGGAAAATTGTTATGCAAGAGGCTGCTCACCAAAATCAAGTAAATAAAGGTAAGTCAACCAACAACTACTTTCTTGATCTTCTATACGTTGCTTTCTTATATGTTACATATATGACCCATTTATCCTTTAGTAATTTTTACATGTTTATTAAGCATTTATAGGCCCGCTTTTAGTTCCATGTTTGTCTACATTAATTTTGATGTTGCATAACTATCGGATTACACCATTTGTGCAACACTAATAAATTAGATTTATCCCATCATATTGCATTCCTAACAAAGTCAGGATGCTTTCTGGTCTATTTAAATGGTTTCATTCATTCACTCTTTTGTAGTTGCGTTATTCTTCATTGTTAAAGCATCACAACTTTTCTCTTCGTCTTTCTCTCCCCTAAATAATCGAATGTCACTTGTGCGTTCACCCATATTGCAATGTTTCTTGTGTTGAATCTACTATTGAAGGAAAAAGGAAAGATAATGCATTCCCTCTACACAAGTTATATAAAACATTAAAATAGAACATGTAAACCATAGAAAACAAAATATAGCTGAAACATATATTGCAGGGTTATGAGTGAATAATGGGTGATCCATTCGTGGGTTGAATTGAAAATAATTACTAACTACTCATATATGAATACATTAATTATTAATTAGTTCCTTGTATTTTAATCAAAACAATTATACGTTGTCATGTAACCATTCTATAGGTATACAATCTTGGCAAAAATTTGTTCCAGGTTCTTGGAGACACCGCACCAACAGCTGACAAGAGAAGGTTGAGCGTGACATGTATTTTCATCAATAACAAATAGTGTGAACTTCTATCCTTAGCATTTTTCATGTTTTGTAATCTATAACTGCCTTAAAATTGAGACCAAAGCATGTTCACTACTTGACACATGGCATTTCTATTATTTTCCCTCAAATGTTTTTCACATTTATGAGTAACTGTTCTACTCCCCCGGCCCCACCTCTTCCCTCCTCTCTCCTATAAATTCATCCAATTCTTTCCCCACTACAACTCCCATCTTTAAATCGTAACATGTAGTGCACGTTCTCATTGATAGTTATTGTTTTGTGTTTTGTATGCTGTTTTTCAAAAGTTTGCATGATGTTTTTAAAACCAAACTAATTTAAAGGCCTTAATAATCAGATAAATTTAAGCCAATCATAGAGTTCAATTTTTCATTTCATGGTTATATATTATTTTACTGTTAGTAAAACAAAGTATCTAGAGAATTATAATCCCCAAGATATATCTAGTTCAATTTAAAAGAAAATAGAAGTTGTTGTACTTTTTAAAAAAAAATTAAAGGTCAATTTAAAATTTAAGTAGTAGACTTACTTTACTACCTAAAAAGAAGGAGATTATAGAGTCTTTTAAATTGTTTATTTTATCCCTCTAACTATCCTATTCATGCTGCAAAAAAAAAACTTCCCTTACAAAAATTAGTATGTATTCAATTTTATCTTATTTTTACATTAAATAACAACCTTGCGAAATTTTGTTTCTAATCAATTTTCCATTAGATCACCCAATGTTATTTTTTTTTTTTCAATCAAATGAGTAATGGCTCATATTGTATAGTTTTTGTATTATTTGTACAATTTATTCTTTCATAGTTGCAGATACGTAATATAATTTTTGTATTTCCAACAGTAATTATAATAAATTATTACTATAATTTTTAGTTGAAAATGAAAAGGGTGAATGCATTTGTAAGTAGTAAAAGTAGTGGAGAGTTGCATGGTATTGCGTTATTTCAATATGAAATTTAAATAATAGCCTCAATTTGTTTCCTACAAAGTAGGAAAATATAGAATCTTTTAAATTGTTTATTTTATCCTTATAACTACTATATTCATGGTGCATAAAATAACTTCCCCAAAAAAACTTAGTTTTAAATCAATTTTACCCTATTCAACTTACATTAAATAATAACCTTATAAGTTTAGTTTTGACTCAAGTTTTAATTAAATCATACAATGTTATTTCTATTTCCAATTGAGTAATGGTTGTTATTTTTTTTATTATTATTTGTACAATTTCATTCTTTTGTAGTTGCATATACGTAATATAATTTTTCTTAATATTTTCAACACTACTTATAATAAATTATTAAAATTATTTTTAGTTGAGTTTGAATAAAGCGAATTTCTTTGTAAGTAGTGGAGAGTTAAATTTGTCATGGAAGAAGTGTTAAGGAGTTACATTATTCATGATAGGTAGTGGGGAATTACATATGTCACGAAATAGTGGGCATCACTGAATTGTGCCACTAAGTCACTCATAGAACCATCAAAATGGGTTAAGCCCATTATGCCGGATCGATTAAGCCCATTTAATTGAGAGCTGAGCTTATGATTTTGACCTCCTGACCCTGTAGGGCTAGCCCTAATGGGCTAAAGGCTTAAAAAAGTTAGTCCTATAGGATTGAAGGTCTCATTTAAACCCGTCATATTTTTTTTTTTAACAACAGATAACTTGATAGATAAGTGACAGACCCTAAATGCTTCAACCTCCTTTAGACTTTGCCACACACATATCCAATAAAAAGCACATATGTACACTATAAAAAAACAGCATGTCTGTAATACATATGACCAACTTGTGTGAGGATAAATCGTTTCTTTCATCATACAGTACTATACATGCATCTCCATGTCCTTGCTTGCTTCAAAAAATGAATCATGCCATTTTAAAACCACTAATACATTAACCCAAATTGTTTCAGTATTATTCTCTTGTTATCTTTTCCTTCTTAATTATTAACAAAAATATGATACGGTGTGTATGAAGGTTGAGCGCCTAGCTTGCTACCCTCTCTATGTGATTTCCTGATTTGTAAACTTCAGTTTAAAACTCAGTATTTATTATTGTTGATGTAGTTGTTTAGATAATTAGACCTAACTTTCTGTGTTTTCAAGTAAGGAAATTGTGGTGTTAAAATTGTTGTATTTAAAAAACAATGAAAAAGGTAAAACGGGCCTCAAGCCTCAAGCCCATAAGCCGCCCTCTTGCAGGCCAGGCCTTAGAATTCTATATGAATTTGGTACTTAGGCCTAAACGGGCTAGGCCGTTTAAGCCTGAGCCCTAGAACAGCCAACCCTAATTCCCACCTTTGACTCACTCATGTCGTATGTGTTTGGGTTTTAGTGATGTGGCTAATTGTATAAATAAATGGTTTGCAGGATGCTAGGTGTACATGTTATGCACCTTAGTTTGGTGGTTTCAATGGGAGTGCATGATCAAGGTATGGGGATTTCATTTGACTCTTTTCATGCTATCTACCCGAGTAGACAGAATTGGAGGATCAGGGTTCGCCTTGTTTGAATTTGGACAATGCCCGATTGATATTCATAGGATGAGATTTCATCAATTGATATGTTATTGTTGGGTGATGATGTAAGAAATGGTTACTGATTTCCTTCAATTTATTCTTCTTTGTCAAGTGTTAATTATTGCTTTGATTTTTTAGGCTCATAGCTTGTTTGGATTAGCTTTTGAAAAATGATTGTACGCAATCTAAAGTAAGTATATGAGAGGAGTTTTGTCTCGACTTGTGTGAAAAAAATTCTAGAAGTGATTTTGAGCATTTGACAAACAAGCCCTAAGAGTGCTTCTATCTTGAGTCACAAGAACCATTTCCTGAGGTATTGTTCATGTTTAGCTGCCCGTAGGCACATGGTTTTGTCCTTTTGGGGTCCCATAGTCACTTAAAAGGCGCATCGGATGTTAAAGGTCACGCTCTGACTACTTATATGGATTTTACTTTGGACGAGTCAAACCGATGTGGGACTTGAGTGCACCCTGCCTACTGCGTCTCCCTTCCCCCTTCACCCACTCTGGGGTCCCTCAGGGCATGCCATATGTTTATTTAAGATATAAATAATGCAATTTATTTTAAAAAAAATGCAAACAACATACTATGAGGGGTCATATATTTGCTTTCTCACTTAGTAAAAACAATTCTTAATATTTTTAACCACATATTTATAACTTAAAAAGTATAAATATTTGTTATATGAAGTATGTTTTGAAAATATTTATAATTAATTTAATTTCAAAACAAAAAACAGAAAATCGCATGGGTTCCAAGTAAATATAAGAAGAGAGCAACAATTGATCTTGAACTTTTTAACTAAATATTTATAATTGAAAAGGTTTGAATATTTTATAATAAAATTTTTTACATATTCTTAACATAAGAAATATTTGTTATATATAATATGTTTTCAAATATTCATAATTAATTTAGTGCGTGAAACGGATCGGAAAAACCCATCGGGTTGAAGCAATGATGAAACGTGAAAACAGCACACGCTCTAACGACCAGTCGACCACCATAATGGAAATGGCGGTACAGACATTGACTAGCCTCCCTCCTCATATCTCATTTACACACCTTCATCGCCTCCATCGATACAGAAGAGTCTGAGCATTTGCATTTGTAAACCCTAACTGAGTCAGACATTCTCTACTTCTCGTGATCAGGTACCTCCGTATCCTTTGTCCGGACTCTCTGTCCCAGTGATTGTTGATTACTGCATCAAGAAGAGGCTCCAATGGAATACTTGTTTTGCTGGCAAAGTCTGTTATGAAAGTGAATATTATGAAGAAATGTTGCGATACTTACAAAGGAATCTGTCAGCATGTTATTTACTGAAATCCCAGTTGATCCATCCTATTGAGGTCATATATCAAATGAGCTTTGCATTGTTACATTGCCCCATCCATATACTTCATTGCGCTTCTTATAGTAGAGACATCTAGCCTCTGTTTTTGCTGATCATGATGTAGCGATATTGTTTTATGTACTATTAATTGGAAGTAGTAATATTGTATTTCACAATAGAACTTAGTTTTATTTTAATTTTTAGCACCAGTTTTGTTTATTTAGTTCAATCTTATTTCCCTTCATCTGTATTAAACATAAAATATATCTCACTGCTTTTTGAAATGACACCACACATATAGTGCATCTTTTCCTCTCCCCTCCATCTTCTTTTTCTCTTGGTTTTGGACATCTGCGTTTAATATATTTTATGTTCCCATGCAGGTATCACCTTTCCACTACTATTGTGGTATGACCTTTGAAGTAATAATGAGAAATGGTAACTTATTTTTTGATTGTGAAAAATTTTCGAATGGTCTAATTCTACTTAAAGATTATATTTAAATTTTGCTTAATGTAACTCAAAATTCTCATCCTGATGTTATTTCTCATAATGCTCTAATCCTATTTATGGTACATCCAATACCTGTTGATATTAATTTCTTACTACATCCATCATCCTCATTTTGTTTACGATTTAAGGTGGTAGATGCATTATAAATAAAATTAGCGAAGCACCGGAACTACAAAAAAATTGACCTTCAGTGGCGACAAAAGTCGCCACTGAAGGTCAAAATGTCGCCACCAAAGGGTCTTTAGTGGCGACAAAATGTCGCTACCATCTCGTCACTAAAGCTTCCGTCGCTGAAGCTTTTAGTGGCGACATTTTAAAGTCGCCACCAAAGGTAGGCATAGGCAGCAACATTTAGGTCGCCACCAATGATACCCATACGTAGCAACCTTTGTGTCGCCACGAAAAGCATGCATAGGCGGCGACATTTATGTCGCCACCAAAAGCATGAATAGGTGGCGACTTTGATTGTCGCGGCTGAAAGCATGTATAGGTGGCGACATTTTAGTCGCCACCTATACATGTTTTCAGCCGCGACAAATGTCGCCACTGAAAATTAAAATAATTTTTTAAAAAATTAGATTGCCTTTTTTTTAATACCAAAATTAAATTGCTTAAATTAATATTTGGAATGTGTAGTGTTTAAAAATTAATATATCATAAATCCATGATGTCTACATGATTTTTCAAATTTATTAAAATACATATATTTGCTCTATCCTCTGCTCAAATTGTTCACGCTCTGCCTCCATCTTTGCACGCTCTGATTCCATCTTTTCTCACTCCTCTTGAAATTTTCTATCAAACTCTTCATGTAACTTGTTACGCACATTCTCTACAACTGAAGTATCGCTAGATTGAGGGCGATCTCTCTTCCTT